>JBAKBP010013228.1:0-63951 GCA_037953745.1 Lithodes maja
GGGGTAGGCTATGAGGCTAAACTCCCTCAGACATTTATAGGTTACGTTATTACTAAAGAAATGCAATACTCAAGAAACTACGTTAATATTAAGCCTCTAATAATGTAGAATAGAAGCAGGCTAAAGGTATGACAGTGAAATGCTAAATGACAAAGGTACACGCCTACTTGAAAGCGCGTGCACTAGAATAACTGTCCCCTACTAACATGCACTAGCATGTAGCATACAAGATGTTCATGATCCAGTAGATACCTAATAATACACATGGAAGGAACATAAATAGTAGTCACTTATTGTAATAATGAATCTATACTTGGAATAACTAAAAGGTTGCAGGCAACAGTGCTGCGCCGGTAGCCTACTACCGCATAGGCTACTTCGCTTCTCTCACTCTGTCTCCCCTCTGAGTCCGTATGCGCCCTACGCAACAGAACTCCGGACACAGCAGCAAAACGACAGGGCAGTTAATTGATACATGAAAGTATTAATAGTGTTGTCTTGTGTGTGAGTAATGTGTATTGTAAAGTGTTACATACATAAACTTAAAGAGAGCTGCAATGCATAGTAAAATAAAGATATAACCCACTCATCATCCCCATGTGTTCTAGCTAGCAGGCCAAGTCACAGGAACAACGAGTCCCAGCACCGAAAGCGAGAACCCAGGAAAAGACTGCAGAGAACACAAGGACAGATAAATTACGTTACTCTACTATACCGGCACTACGAGCGAGCTGTAGTCTCTGGTACTGCACTCGCTCCTGGCTCGGTAGGCAAATCAAGGCTAAGTCCTCGCCCCACTACAGACAACTCCTGGGCATGGTCGGGCTCTTACACATGGCACTAGTCTAGTCACAAATTGGATGATGAGCTGGGCATATAACTCGTGAACATGTAGAACGTTCACCAACTATCCTCATCAAGAAGATCGCTGTTCACATTAACCCCTTAAATCTAATACATGTAAATATATGCTTGTCCTAAGAGTAATACGAGAGGTGAGTGCTGAAACTCCTTTAGGACCTCAAGGGAAGGGTATGCATTTAAATAGAGAGAAGAATGAAAGGAGAGTAATGTCGTCAGAGAGAAAGAGTGCAACCGTGAGAAATTGGGAGAGAGGGCAAGGGATGTTAGAATCTCAAAGGTTCTAGGCAACCTGATCATGGAACACACAGCGAGCCTCCATGCAATGTGCAGTACGACAACATGGGCAGCCCAGGCAGCATATACAGGCGGCAATGTACTACCAACCCTGTCGCACCTAGCTATAAGCGCAGGGCTGCCAACCGGTCCATACGTCTGGCAACCATTGCTACCCTCTCGCTCTGAAGTCTAACTCACTCTCTCTCTCTGAATTCCTATTGTCTTATCTATCAACTTCTCTATTGATACTACATATTAAATGGAAGGTCTCGACATGGCTTAAAACAAAACCCACCACTGGTTAGCACATGACTAGACCTTTGCAGAGATACAAAGAACATAGTTATACGTTGTCACACTCCATATAAGCAGCCAGCACGGTACACGGCACCGCGGCGGTACAGTGGAGTACCAAGGAGTACAATCAGGTTGCGTTGCTACGCACTGGGTGCGTCACATAAGACAGATCACCTTTTTACTTGTTGAAGTTCCAATGTTGGAGTGTCAATCCAAAACATAGTTGATGTTAGCGGGAATGAACAGTGGACAGTAAATCTAGCAAACATCATAACTGATGCAGACTTTCTTTCAAGAGATATTAAATATCACAAAAGTTGCCATACTGCTAACTGGCGCAAGTACATACAAGCCAAAGAAAGAGTCGGCAACAGAGAACCGTCATCTCAGGCAGAAAATACAGTGCAATTTATTTCTGCAGAGATCGAGTTCAGTGCTGAATTGCAGGACTTTCTAGATCAAGGAAGCATCCTTACCTTGAGTGAAGTAGCAACACGATATAACCATATGATGCGCGATCATGGCATTCGAAACCAACAGATTACACGTGCAGTGCTCCTCACCAAAATAGATGAACAAATATCGAACTTCACAATTACTGAAGCAAAAGGAAGAAAACCTATCTATCTATCTATCTATTGCCTGACGCCGTGATCCCCGAAGGGGTGGCCACGAACGAACCGCCCCCATGCACCTCTGTCCCCAGTCAGTCGACGCCCCTCCCCCCAACCAGCACCGCCTTCATTCATGTAGTTCCTCACTCCATCCTTCCACCTCATATTCGGTCTACCTCTCCCCCTCTGTCCCTCCACCTCGCTCTCGTACACCCTCTTAGTCATTCTCTCGCTTTCCATACGTTATGCAGTTACCTGCAGTTATTTATTCTAAGGAAACTGTTCGGTCAGCAATAGATACTGTTGTGGAGGAACGTGATGTCTTAGCTATCAGACGAGACATGAAGGCCATCTTTTGTTGCTCAAAACTGATCAGGCAATCTATCTTGCAATCGCGCAGATCTAACCCATGGACATTTAACGGCTCATTGACAGATTGCGAAGAACAGTGTGTACCTGTAGAACTAGTCACTATGATGAGGTGGACAGTACAAGGATCTCAAGCTGCAACAACAGACACACGTGCCAAAGAGCTTAACAACACATGTCGCATTCTTTCACATTCCATAGTGCAAGCATGCAAGACAAAGAGACAAATATCTCTAACACCAAAATCAACTACAGCTGAATTTCGGTGTATATTTGAGAGCCCTTACTCAGTAGGACTCTCATTGTACATGTATCACAGTTTCCGAAGTCAAAAGGCAATAACGCTGCTGAACAATGCAGGCGGGCGTAGGAGTTACATATGACAGAGTACAGAAGATATGTAACAGCATTGCTAATTCCGTATGCGAAAACATGAGAGAGTATGGTGTTTATGTTCCACCAGGTCTTCTGAAAAACAAGACCATACGAGCATCAATGGATAACATTGACAAGAAAGTTGACACTCCAGATGGGAAACACAGTTTCCATGGCATGGCCATTGGAGTGTATCAGTCATCAGGCGATGGTGAAACGATAGTTAATCAACTTCAGCTCAGTAGCCAACAGCCTGTATCAGAAACTCTAAGCAATGTCCCACAAACAGTTATCCAGTTACTGCCTTGCGCTATCGAAGGCAGTCCGAAACCACAGACAAGTCCACAGTATGCCAGCTACAAGATGGGCGTATATGACAAGCTGTACGATGCTTCACAAGTCAATGACCTCGCTTGGATGCCTGCTCGTTACTGTAACAGAGGAAACTCGTCAACAAACATCAACTTGCCTGGCGTTGACTCTAAAGCTCCAGATTTGTCCGATTCAAGTACATCACAGCCTGATGAATCAGCAGAAACCACCGAAGAACCTGAGGCATTGGTAGCCAATCAAAGCATTGAAAACCAACAAGTGCATGTGTGGTCAGCCTATAACTCGCTCGTACACACCCCAGATGATCAGGATGCCTTACCAGTAATCGACAAGACGTTCAGTCTGCCTATCATCAATGCTGCTGCTACTGAATGGCCCACATTAGTTACTGCCTTGGATCAGCTGACTAGATTGAACGCAGTTGTGTCTGGAGCAAACAGTACTCTCGTTGTGACTTTAGATATGGACTTATACAAGAGAGTTGTGAAACTCGAGTATCTACACCCAGAGTTCAAGAACAAGTGGGTGTTCAGCCCAGGAGGATTCCACACAGTGATCTGTGCACTTAGATGCTTGGGACGGACAATTGAAGGCAGCGGTCTTGACGACGCATGGCAAGAAGCAGATCTGTACAGTAGCGCGACTGTATCACAGATTTTAAATGGCAATCATTACAACATAGCGATCGAAGCGCACCAGTTAACTCTTCAGGCACTCTTCGATCTCTGGTTGGATAAATTCCTTGAGGATCACCCCGTTGTACGTGACGCCTTGGTAGCCAGCGTAAAGCAACTGACTGAAGCATGCAGGGATAAGACAGGCGTTGCAGAAGCACACCAGGCATTCTTAATGGATATAGAATCCTTGAATCTTGAGAAACAGCTGCAACAGTTTGATGCTAGTCATAAGACAGACCCAATGTTTCAATGGGCTAGGATGTATATGCGACAGGTGATGACACTGTTACAGTTCCAGAGGGCTATACGGGAAGGTAACTGGCACCTCTACTTGGCATCACTTGAGCATCTTTGCAAGTACTTCTTTGCATATGCCAGGCTAGATTACGCTCAAAACATTCCAGAGTTCATCGCACGCATAGATACCATAAAAACTTCTGATCCAGAACTATGGCAGAGCTTCACCAATGGTGAGTTTGCAGTGAACACCAGCAACCGTATTCCATTCACACGTGTGGTAAACTATCAATGGAAGTTAAATATTACTAAGCTATAATGAATCAAATAAAATCAATCTAAATGAAAACTACTCTATATCTAAATTGAATTCAATCTGAAACAAGCTAATTTATATCCAAAGGTCTCACATAATAAATGTATTAATTATAGGGTAAGGTTATAAGGGTTAATATTAGCCAGGAATTAACCCACCAATAGTTCCACGTGGCAATGAGGCAAGGGAGAACGTTTTACCCAATATGGCGGTGGACAATGGGGAACGAGACTTCGGTCCCAAGACTCGAGTCAAGTTAAAGAAAGAATACATGATTACATGGGAATGGACATGATTATTATCATTTATGCATATCTATCAGTCAGTCATGATGTCGATGAGAGCGTCGTGATGGTGTAGCTGAGTGTATTGCTGTATGTGTATTGTGATTAGAGGCACAAAAGCTCGATCAACTGAGGGCGGAAAAATTAGACGTTAACTGGTTGGTGTTCGTGAAGGCTCTGGCGTACCTCAAAAGCACACCTTGCTGCCTTGGCAAACCGCCAGGAGCCCAAATTATCGTACCGCATTTAGGATGCTCTATACGATAAATTATATTAACTCCTTGCGACATATATGACGCGATCGCGTCATATGAATAAGTCCACCAAAAACTCATATAATGCGATCGCGTCATATGGACTTATCTCTATACCTCTCCAATAAGTTTATGACGCAATTTTGCGTCATATGAGCTCAGTAAGTCCGATAAGTTACCATACGATAAAACCGTTGGTGGCAACCTCTGCCTCCTGCGATAATTCTAACGGCCGCAGTGTTGTTGTGAGTGTAGTGCGAGGCAGTGGCAATGATCCTGGGGCTCCCGCCTCCTCGGACTTACTGGAACATAATATGTCTGGGGGAGTTAATATATACGATAAATTCATATATACTACATAAGACCATGGCAATATTGCTTAATAGCATATTAGGCCTTTTATAACTTAACTTATTTACAATCTTATAATATACGATCTACTCGTCCTACGTCGTGCTGTAGGAGAGATCGTGACGTCACAGAGACATACGAGATCACAAAAGAGTCATATTCTATCGTATTTATACGATACACTCCCCCCACAAAAAAGACCTGAACTCCACCTTAAACCTAAAGTTGCCCAGAGGCTATCTTCTGACGCCACAAGTCAACGGCGCCAGCAGCAGCGCGTCTGGGACGCGTCCCGGTCCGAGAATGATCACCATCAGTAAGAGGTGAGTCGTTCCTTTGAGAATCCTCGGACCCAGCAATAACAGGTGGAGCATCAGATTGCAATGCGGAATCAAGCTCTAAAGCGTACAAACGTGCGATAGGACGAACAGTAGTTCCAGTGGCTGTCTTCAATAGCGCCACCCACTCTACAGAGTCTGCCCCCTTGTATACCTCCAACACGCGGCCTAATTTCCAGTATAAACGAGGACTATCTTCTTTAATTAAAACAACTTCACCAACTGTAGGTGCCGTTGGTCTACCAGAGGGAGTAACACTCCTTTCCCTCAATGCTAGCAGATATTCACTAATCCACCGTTTCCTAAAATCCTCGATTATCCTGGATATATACTGGTATCTCTTAGACACCGCTACCTCAGAGTACAACGAGGGATCCTCTAACTCCACTATGGATTGGAAATCAGATGGAAACGCAGTCAATGGTGTCCCATATAGCAAGTGAGCTGGCGTTAATGGTAGTGGTCCTTGCAGGTCGGTGTACACATATGTAAGCGGGCGATCATTCACGACTGCCTCTATCTCTGTGAGGACTGTCGTCAACTCACTCTTCTTTAATAGAGCACGTCCTACAACCGCTCTGAGTCCTGACTTTACTATGCCGACACACCGTTCCCACATGCCACCAAACCAAGGTGCCTTAACTGGAATGAACCTTCATTCGCACTTCTTCTCTCCCAAAAAAGTGATGATAGTAGGATCACTACTCATATCCTTTAGGTATTTTGATGCTTGGACATAAGTGGGAGCATTGTCGCTAAGAATGAGTTGAGGGAATGAACGACGGGCACAAAACCGTCTGAACGCCAGCATAAATTCTTCGCTACACATACTATCACATAGTTCTAGGTGTACCGCTCGAGACGTCGCACAGGTAAACAATAATATATAAACCTTCTCATGCTCCCTCGTCTTCAATGCCCCTGTGTAATCTAATCCTACTGCTTGGAAAGGTTCTACGTGCTTTACACGGCATTCAGGTAGAGGTGGAGCTGGTCCAGTTGCATATGGTTTACCCTTTAGTCTCTGGCATATTACACACTTTCTTACTACGCGTCGAGCTACTTGTCGAACTCTGGGTATCCACCATGTGAGACGTAAATTTGATATAATATAACATACCCCGTAGTGTTTTGTTTCCCTATGTGCACGTATGATCAATAGATCAGTAACGTGATGTCTTGTTGGCATAAGTATAGGGCGGTTTGTGCCGTCTGGTACACCCGACCACTTCAGGCGACCCTCACACCTGATGAGGCCATTGTCTAGGTGCAACCTTAGTTGACGCACTATATTAGGCATTAATGTCTTATTTGAGCCTTTCAAGGATTCTAATTCATTGGAAAAGGTTTCTACTTGAACCCATTTGATCAAAGTTACTTCAGCTGCTTTAAATTCACGAGCATCAATGTTGTGACCCCTGTTGCAGAGTTGGCCCGTTACTTTAAGCTTGAGATTGGATACATATCGCAATACCCAAGCTACAACTCTGACTAGTTTATTATAGTCACCGAATCTTGCCCACTTCATGATAGGACCCGGTGGCTCATTTGGTTGGGCTGTAACTGCCACTGTTTCCAGTGGCAGAAGTCCCTCACCAACAGCATGCCATTTCGTCCATTCACTTTCATGGAGCAGCCACTTTGGACCATGCCACCACAATTCGGACTTCATTAACTGGCTAGCCGTTATACCCCTAGTTATGAGATCACTAGGGTTTTCTTTTGTATTTACATAATGATAAGCAACGTCTGGCAAAAGGGCTCTAATCTCATCTACCCTATTCCGCACATAAACTGGCAGAGACTTCTTGCTATGTATCCAGTTGAGTGCGACCTGACTATCGCACCATACGTGAACGATTTCAATATTTAATTCGCTCTCGTATGCTGCACGAACATGTTGCACCAGACGTGCTAATAGCAGCATGGCAGTCAATTCCATTTTAGGGATAGTTACCTTTTTAACCGGGGCTACCTTGGCCCGGGCTGTAACTAAATGTGCCCCAAATGAAGTAACGACATATATGGCTACCCCGTATGCCATGGCGCTAGCATCGCAAAACGTGTGTAACGTAACGTCACCGAACGCCGCCACTTTACGAGGTATAGGTTTAGTACAAAGGATGGCATATTCATTCAACAACAATGTCCCTTGGTCATTCAGGTCCTCGGGCAAACTGTCATCCCATCCTAATTTACGTCTCCAAACTTCCTGCATTAGAATCCTAGCTCTTATGGTAACAGGTAATGCTAGACCCAAAGGATCAAAAAATTGCGCAACTTTGCTCAACAGACTTCTTTTTGTGTGCGCTCCTGTCTGCTGAGCAAAAGACCTTGTTTGAAAAGTTAGTATGTCATGTTTAGGTTGCCAGATCATCCCCAAATTTCTGGACTTTTCCTGGTTAAGAGATGCCGTACCATCCACCTGTATTAAACTCTGAAGATCTTCACTATTAGTAACCCACTCGCAGAGAAATATATGTGCATCCGCAAACAATCTGCGTGCTTGCCAGTATGCATATAACAAATCATCTTGACTATCGCTAGTACCCTTCAAATTGTCAATGTATAATCCGCGAGATAGTTTACTTGTGTCCTCATGAGTGTCAGCTAGATGTTTTCTGATTGTGGCATTTAACAAAAACTGCGAGCAAGTGGCCCCAAAGAGTACAACCCGAAAACGGTATATTATGATGGTACTTTCAGAGTCGCTAATGTCGCCGAACCAAAGAAAGCGGGTAACATCTCTATCTTCCTCCTTTAGCTTGACCATCAAGAATGCTTTCTCGATGTCACTGGTATAGGCGTACTTCCCCAGCCTAAACCGCAATAGATGTTGGGACAGGTCCGACACCATGGACGGACCTGTCAACAGGCAGTCATTTGGACTGGGTTGTTGTCCTTGGTGGGCAGAACTGTCATACACCACCCGTATTGGTGTGGTGACGCTGTCTTTCCTTACACCATGATGGGCCAGATAGTGAACCCTACCCTTCTTACACGGTTCCTTGACATTGACTCTCTCTATAAAGCCCCTATCCTCATAATTCCGAAATACATCGTCATACGCCTGGCGCGTGCTCGGTTCGTTAGACAATTCCCGCTGCAATGCGCGCAAGCGACCTAATGCCAAACCATAGTTGGTAGGCAGGTTTATCTCACTGTTCTTCCAGGGTAAACTAACTTTATATTGCTTGTCTGAGGCACAGTAGCACACAGACTCGTCAAACCTTTGTAGCGCAACTTCCGAGTCATAATCAGTCTCCATAGGATTAATGCCTATGTGATCCAATCTCCACAGTCGTTCCAGGTCGAACTCGGCAGCCATCTTAGGGTCACTAGGTTGGGAATCCTCCCTTCCCAACTCCTCTGCCACGGTTACATTGACTCTATATATCGAGACCGTGTCGACCAGGACCTTTGACTGTGTAGTATGCACCTTTCCGCTCATGCAGTATCCAAATTTAGTGGGGATTAAAATTACACCACACATCTTTTTAAATCCAGGGTATACTACTTCATAATAATGATCCACACCAAGTAGAACATGCACCTCACTCTGATTTCCCATGGGATCTGACAAGTTAACCCCTTTGCTACGTAATGCGTGTTCCACCTTCTTCACACCCACAGATACATATTCTGGTAGGGTGTCTACTACGATACAAGTCATAAAGTACCGGTTTTTACGATAGAAATATGAAATCTCCGCTATCTCGTAGTCTTGTTTATCAGTAACCCCTGTGAAGCCCTGTAATCGAAGAGTCTCAGCCCCTACGATTCGGTGCTTCAATCCCACTAGTACGAACCTCTTTATAAAGGAACGTTGAGATCCTTGATCTAGAAGTACCCGACAAACTTTGTTAATGTCATTACCTTCCATGGGAATCTGTATTGTGGGCAATATAGTGGTGTCCTTGCGTGCTACCTAGTGCCACAGTTGTAGTACCCTCATTTTTGACGTCTTTGACTTTATCTGCAGTAGGACACAACTTATCAAAGTGATGTCCTTTGCAGTGCCGACAGGGCCTTAAGTATGTAGCAGTACATTGTCCCTGCTTACCATGTTCCCCACTTAGACAACCTACACATAGCTTCAATCTTTTCGCCTGTGCTAGTTTTGTCTCATTTGTCGGGTATTTTACGCAGAAACTCCATTTATGTTTGTTGTTACATAGCTTACATAGAATCTGAGCAGGTTTCTTATACGCACCCTCTTTCTTTACTTTAGTCCCCACCATGCTTACTGTTCCCCTCTTCTCCACATTCTCACTCCCTCCCGACACATACATTCTCCCTTTGTTCAACTGTAGATTATTGATCTCCTTACTGAACTGAGTTTTGAATTCCCCCAGCTCAAATGATCTTACCTTATCAAGTATTGCCATAGGAAGCTTCTGACGCAAGATAATGACTATCATTTCCTGCGTGGTAAGCCCTAGGGTGTCTAGCGATCGAGTATGGCACTCCATATTTGCCCTGAAGTTTGTCAACTCATCAACCTTATACTGTGTTCTGCGAGCCCCCAACAAGGCAACAACATGGGCCATCTTCAACTGCTCTCTATCCCCGTATGTGGACTCTAATAGGTGTACCGCTTCAAGATAACTACCACCCACTACTGCAAAACCCTCTATTAAATGTAAGGCCTCTCCTTCCATTTGTCCCTTCAGATAGTGAAACTTGCGGACATTATCCAAAGAGGATTCATGAACCGTAGATCGAAATACGTCCCAGAAAGCTAACCACTCGGTTAACTTGCCCCCAAATGTAGGAAGATTGAGCTTAGGGAGGTGTACAGTATGTTTTGGGTCAGCCCTTCTATGGGCCTCATTATCGCCTCCCTTCTTACTTGCGACAGCACGCTGTAATAGGCGCTTCGCTCTAAAGACAGGTTCGTCATAGAGGGCGCGATTATCACACTCTGTAACTATCTCTTCCTCCTCTATCATGTCAGCCACAATCACCTCACTCAGAGCTGTAATACGACCGTGGGTAGCCTGGACGTTATCTAATCTAGCCTCCAATTCCTCTAGATCAGCAGTAGTAATGAAAGTGTTTAAGTCCACAATTAGCCTATTTAATACTCCCTGAAGTCCCGCCCTTTGATTTTTAGGGGCTTAGATCAGCACCCCACTAGACGGTGTCTCTTTATCGTTTTTATCCATTTTGCATGTGAGCCGATAGGCTATGTATCTAAATATTACGTTACAAAGACAACGGCAAATCAATAGTCTAGTTAAGAGACGCCGACCGGCGGACTTCTATGTTATGGAGAAAAAATAGTACACTAAATCGCAATACCTACTAATGGATCATATTGAACAAGAAAAAATGTTAGGTCAAGTCATATGTCACAGGAAGTCTGAAATGGAAAAGAAAATTATTGGGGAAAGATGATGGGTGGGATGCAGGACTTAGGTAGGCACAACGATGTGACCCTGCATTCCGGCTCTAACCATCGCTTGGCTAGCCTTGCCAGTTTATCATAGAGTTGTTCCTGCATCCTGTTATATGTCCCCTTGTTCATTGCCTTAAAATCCCTTACTGGTAGCTAAATCCCGGGTCTGGGCACCAATGTGGTAAACTATCAATGGAAGTTAAATATTACTAAGCTATAATGAATCAAATAAAATCAATCTAAATGAAAACTACTCTATATCTAAATTGAATTCAATCTGAAACAAGCTAATTTATATCCAAAGGTCTCACATAATAAATGTATTAATTATAGGGTAAGGTTATAAGGGTTAATATTAGCCAGGAATTAACTCACCAATAGTTCCACGTGGCAATGAGGCAAGGGAGAACGTTTTACCCAATATGGCGGTGGACAATGGGGAACGAGACTTCGGTCCCAAGACTCGAGTCAAGTTAAAGAAAGAATAAATGATTACATGGGAATGGACATGATTATTATAATTTATGCTTATCTATCAGTCAGTCATGATGTCGATGAGAGCGTCGTGATGGTGTAGCTGAGTGCATTGCTGTATGTGTATTGTGATTAGAGGCACAAAAGCTCGATCAACTGAGGGCGGAAAAATTAGACGTTAACTGGTTGGTGTTCGTGAAGGCTCTGGCGTACCTCAAAAGCACACCTTGCTGCCTTGGCAAACCGCCAGGAGCCCAAATTATCGTACCGCATTTAGGATGCTCTATACGATAAATTATATTAATATATACGATAAATTCATATATACTACATAAGACCATGGCAATATTGCTTAATAGCATATTAGGCCTTTTATAACTTAACTTATTTACAATCTTATAATATACGATCTACTCGTCCTACGCCGTGCTGTAGGAGAGATCGTGACGTCACAGAGACATACGAGATCACAAAAGAGTCATATTCTATCGTATTTATACGATAACACGAATTGGTGTTGATCAGGCGATGGAACACCTCAACAAATAAACGAAAGGCCAAGGAGGGATCTCTGGAATAACAACATATCCAGCAACGCTCTTGAAGTTTTGTCTCACTGCTCCGGAGCTGGCACGACTTGCTGATGAGTCAGAACGACTTGTAGCTACTACTAGCACAACTGCACCACCACAGCCTAATCAACTCTCTCAGTCAAAAATTGGTCACCAAGAACGCTCCATTGCACAGCTGAAATCAGTGTTAGCACCATGCAACTTATTCCAAATGGAGACTGGTAGCGAGAACTCGGACTGTAAAGGCTGCATGTTCAAACTCATGTCAAAGGAGATCATCCCTGATGAAGTTCAACAAAGTATCCTAGCAACAGAGGAGACTGGCATGGAAGCTTATAAAACGTTTGTAGAGGAATGCATCATCAGGAGTCGCAATTTGTGGACAAGATGACCAAAATCAAGCAGAAGACATGGATGTCTGCTGCAAAAGACATAAAATTGAACACAGGGTCTGAGGTGTTGATCTTGAAGGCAACCAAGTCACTCTTTGCCGGACTGCTGGTTATTGCCCGGTCATCTCGTGAGAGTGTCGATCTGGAACAGGTGATTGGGATACATGAGTTTGCCTACACCAACAAAGTTCTCATGGCACTGGATGGATCTATTCATCCCACTACGGACAAGAGCACAGTGATAAAGCTTCTGGAAGATTTGGTGACCAACGACACAGCTCAAACTTCTGCACAGCCTATCGAGTTTGAAGAGGGATCGGAGACGTGTCTTGTAGTTGATGGAATGGGAGTGGTACAGGAGTTGATGGCAGTCAAGAATTTCAAGACTTGCAAAGAGCTTGGAACATGCTTCGTCACACTCATGGACTCAAAGGCTCGAGGATATTGTCAAGTGCGAGTTATATTTGATAACTACACCAAGAAAGCATCAATGAAGGAACAGACTAGAGAGCGGCGGAAAGGCAAGGTGAAGGTAACTAAATCCTACATCGTTCAAGACTCAACGGGCATCAAACACAAAAAGATGTTTCTCGCCAGCAGCAGCACAAAGGATTCGCTAACTCTCTACCTTTCCCATCAGCTCATCCGCTACAGTACCGTCAAGGTTATGACTGCAACACGGCAGGAGGTCATGACGAATTATGAATGTGAAACAATTACCGGTGTCAGCACACAGGAAGAGGCGGACACTCTTATGATATATCATGCTGTAGAAGTTGCGAGCAACGGGATGAATGTCCACATATATTCACAAGACACAGATGTGCTGCTTTTGGCTCTACGAAGAACACCACTACTTGGGAAGCATTCTGCGCTAATCATGGGTACAAGCGAAAGACGACGCAAAGTCTTCCTACAGCCTATATATGACAAGCTTGGCCCGGAGAAATCAGCAGCTTTGGTCAACTGGCATTCTCTCACAGGCTGTGATACGACAGGACATATCCAAGGAAAGGGAAAGAAGGGATGCTTTGCAACTTTCCTGAAGGCAAACCCCGCCATTCTGATAGCACTAGCTGGTCTTGGCGAAGGAGATGAACCGTCCGAAGAAGTTCTACGTGGCTGTGAAGAGTTTCTTTGCTCTCTTTTCTGTCCAGGTGGAGTCCACATTGGGCAAGCAAAGATGCTCAGATGGTTTTTGTTCAAGCAACTCAAAGACGAACAAGGAGTTGACAAACTGCCACCGACTCAGGAAGCATGGATTGAACATATACGCCGTGCCCATGTCCAGGCTAATATCTGGTGCCAGGATATGGTATTGAACCCAACTTGTCTTGACCCTCTGACCTTGGGGTGGCGAAACCTAGACAACAAGCTACTGACGGCTCTTTCTCAGGTTGCACCAGCTCCGGTCTCAGTGCTGCAGCTCGTCAGGTGTAACTGTGAGAAATCAAAGTGTTCGCGAAGGTGCTCATGCAGAGGAAACAATGTGGTCTGTACTGAACTTTGCAAATGTGGTGGGGAAGGCGACAGCTGTACGAACATTACACCACCAATGATTGGCGAAGATCTAGAAGATGATTGAATCAATGACAATTAGGAACGTTTAATCAGTAACATTGACACTCCTGATTCATACATGTAGCATTGCCATATCTTTAAAAAACACTTATCCATCTTCAAGTTATATAACCACCAAAATAATTTTATATTGAATTACATCTTCTATATTATTTCTATTAGGCTAAATGTTTTGGAGGATTGGTAAAGAGTGTTCCAATCATAAATACGTTGTTATTATTGGAATCCTCACATGCCAAAACATATGGTTAGACACCAAAAACATCTTCCTATGTCCATTGGTTCAACAGTACATTTACATTTAAAAAAGCCTGACATCTGGTGGTCATCTTGGATTTTTGCTAATTTAGAGTATTTCTAGTGCTCTTATCTTGTTTCCAATGAATCATTGACCCCTTTATATGAGTTTAAATAAAATTAAACAAATATTGTATGACATTTGAATGAATAGTTATGGTTAATTGGCAATTATTTAATAAAATAATAATTCGGTGATAGCCATTTTGAAATTCAAGATGGAGACCCTAAATGTTAATAGAAAAACTGGCACCCTTTTCTTTCTAAATCAGTGAAGTTTCTAGATGTGTTTAGACATGAGTGCCAAGAATCTACCCAAAAAAATTACAAATCTAGAAAATATTACATAGTAGAGGAGAAACGGATATAAATTGAATAACTAAACCTGGAAAGATGAATTGGCCTAGGCTATAAAAATGTTACCGGGTCGGCGGTTGACTTACATGTTATTATGTATATGTCGGTTATCTGTGGTAGTCCCAGTACTTCTAGTATTAAAGGAACTTAGCTGTGTTGCAAAGAGTGTAGATTAGGTGATGGACAGGTTGGTAGGCGAATATCAGGGAAGTTCTGGTGTTATGTGGCAGAAGCTGGCGGTTCAAGTCTGTGTGAAGTGTGTCTGAGATTCCCTTCTGTCGTGACAATATAAAATATATTTAAGGGTTTTATATCGTCCCCCGTGATTAAATAATAAGGGAAAATAAACTAAGATATAATTGGTGCAACCACAGTAATATTTATCCACAAAGATAAATAAAGTAATGTGTATAAACAAAAAGGAACCAGCTGTCGTGAACCCGGGAAATTCATACTACGGTATCTATACAAGGATTCACGACAAATGCTAATAACATTTATTCTCTGTTAAGCTTAAATTATATATAGTCGGTTAAAACTACAGAAAATAACCTCACATTAGTAAAATACAACCCACAAGACCAGTGACAATTGAACTCCTTGACCTTCTTTCCTCATACCTTTGTTCTTAACCCCTTGAGGATTACGACGCGTTTGACAGTATATTCTGGCTATCATTATTCGATTACATACAGCTTAGGAAGGATCTATGAGATTTGAATAGGTAAAGAATATTTCAATTAACCCTCTGACTTATATTATATCCTTCCTAATCAGACTAAAATCGTCTTATAGTAGCCAGAAACCAGAACATAAATGCGTCATCGTATCTTGGAAGGGTTAGCCCAGAGAAACATTACCGTGGAAAGTAATCCTTATAAGATAATGATGACGCATTTATTTGTGTCTATTCTCTGGCTATTATTAGACGACATTATTCACATTAAGGAGGTGCTTGGCAGATATAAGCCAAACTAATAAAAACAAACTGCAGTATAATATACAGTAATATATGATAATATTTAAGGCAAAACATACCCGAACAAAAATATATGTTGAAAGTCACGAAAGAGTTGACCGTCAACAGTTACTGGTATGTCTGAACTCTTTTGTGTCAATGTTTGCCAGACCTAACATCCTGGTGGTCCTGTTAGAGTATACATTTTGTAAGTTGACTGCAATGATGGAACTCCTCCTGAGTGGTATATATGTTGAAACTGTATAATATTGACTTTCCTCGTGGTGTTGTTGTTGTTGTTGTTGTTCCCTAAGCTGCCTGGCCGAACAGCCCCGAGTCCCTGAGAAAGGCCATGGCCACGGTCGGGCTCGTGGTGTTGATACCAATAGTATGTTATGCAGTTTTCAACAAACTCCTATGCTTCTTCCTCTTGTCTTTATACTGACTATTTAAAAACAAATCACATCAGTTTCTAGCATAGTGATAGGACAAAAACATAATGGCTTGACGGTGTGGATGCACTATTCCTTCTCCCTCCTTACAAGACCAATAAGTAACGTATGCTCAATATAATCAGATACAGAGATGGACACCTCTTTTCTTTTAGCTATCTATCTATCTATCTATTTACTCAGGACCAATCCCCAATTTTCCAATTTTGTTTTTCTTTTTCCCTCTTTTTGAATTTTTTTAATTTTTTGTGGGGGTGGCTGACTCAAGACAGAACAAGAACAGGGAAAACACAATACACAACATAAAACAACGAACACACACAGACAAACATAAATTCACACACATCTAGGTCACCTAGGAGAAGACCCAGAGACCAGGGTCACCAAGGTCCCTCCAGCACTTCCCCGGCCCCCGACCACTCGGAGTGGTTCCGATCTCGGCAGGCAGACATGCAGCGGAGCCGAAGCCACAAGCCCGCCCACCACACTTCCAGAGTTAGACTTAAGCTTCGCCAAGGGGATTGCATTGTGTGCATTAAAAACAAAACAAAACTGATTGGTTAACAATATGAGCATTGTCAATATAATGAAAGAGTATAAATATGTTGTGTGTGTTTCTGAGCCTTGCCAACAACATCCATGTGGGAGATAGCTGCTCGGATTCCCGACCCATCATACTTTCTGTTGCACCGCTAGCCAGTGTGTGTGTATACTGTATATGTGTAGGTAGGTAGGTGTATCATAATTGTGGTTTATGTGTGTGTGTGTGAGTGAGAAAGAGAGAGAGGTTCTTGTTTCCCTGTATGCTTAAGGAGGTGGCACTGATGCGAAAGGCTTTCCTTTTTACTTTGTCTACGAGTGCGGTGTGAGAGGATTCTCCCCACACATGTGAACAATACTCAATACTAGGACGCACTGTGCCCATGTACAGAGCAAGAAGCTGTGCAGGGGTAAAGAACCCCTTGAGGCGGTTGAGCATTCCCAGCTTCTGGTCTTTCCAAGTGAGAGCAAAATAAAAAGAGACACCGAGAATATTGAGAGAAGATGAAGGATTGATTTTTGTATTGTTGAATTGTAAGGGATAGTCCTCTGAGAGTTCTGAACAGGTAGTAAGATGAAGAAATTGGGTTTTGGAAGCATTAAAGGCAACAAAAACGTTTCTGCCCCATTTGGAAATAGTAGTTAGATCAGAAGATAAGTGTTGCATGGCTTCATTAGTTTGCCTTTGAGGGATTGCTGGCTGGGGCATTCTGGAAAACTAATTGAATATTGTAAGGTAGAGTCCTCTGTGTATGAATGAATAGGACTGGAAGTACAGTTGAGAAGATCATTTATGAACATTAGAAAGAGAATGGGAGATAGGACAGAGCCCTGAGGAACACTGGAGTTGATAGGATGAGGAAGTGAGCGATGGCCGTCCACAACTGCAGCTACGGCACTGCCGTAAAGGAAATTAGAGACAAAGGCACAGATGGAGGGATAAAAACTGAAGGAGGGTAGTTTAGAAGTTAAAGATTTGTGCCAGACTCTATCGAAGGCCTTCAACAGAGGTGGGCAGGTGCGCGCCATTTGGCGCTCTGCGCTCTGCGATCCGGTGCGCATTACCAATATAGAGGAGCGCGGAGCGAGGAGCGGCAAAATTCTGAAATCGGAGTGCAGGCGGGGAGCGCAGCTAGAAATTCGCGCTCCTTTCTGGCGCTCCGGAGGCGATTTTTCCTGTCAACAACAGGTACAAGAACGTCAGTATCGTGTACAGTCATCGTACCGTTCGTACGGTGTTACTCACGGTGTTAGTGAACTGTGATACAGTGATACTATGATAGTGACAGACTGAGAGTGTTACAGTTGTTAACTTGTTATTTTTGTTTTTTTGGCTTTTGCTAACGCAAAGTAAACCTTACGGGCAAGTTACGGCTTACGAAGGGGCCTAAGGGTAAGTCTGGCAGTGGTATAGCCCGAGCCTGTCTGACTGTCTGATAGTCAAAAGACACTATAGATTTCAGAGACTTTTATCATTTTATGGTATCGATACTATCGGAATGTTACTTGAATGTATGGGTGGGAGGGTGGTTTGGGGGATGGTGGGGGGAAGGTAGAAGCGTAATTGACTCGTGTTACAAATATGAAGCCGATTGGTGAGGTAGTTTCGCCACCACAAATTGTATTTGTTTTCCTTTTCTTCGTACGAATACGCTGGAAGTGGGTTGTGGGAGGCAGTTGGGGGTGTGGTGGAGGGAAGGCATAAGGGTAAGGCACTTGTCACACAAATATGGAACCGATTGGTGGAATCCTTTCGCCGCCACAGATTTTCTTTTGTTTTCTTTGTGAGGCGACCGATAGTCAGCGAGTGGGTGGGAGGAGGGGTTTGGGGTAGTGGTGGTGCCGTGGTGGGTATGCAGAAGGGTAAGGTACATGTGGTAAAAAACTAAAAATATGAAAGCCATAGGTACAGTCGTTTTGCTGCTACGATTTTTTTTTCGGCGAGTCAGTATATAATTATATACGGACCTGGCACTGGGTGTGACAACTGACATCTGACAAGACCCTAGTCCCGGCCGTATATATATATAATTATTATAAATTATATACCGTCGGACCTGGCAGTTTCGGACCTAGTTTCTCAGTTTGGACAGTTTCTGTAATTCTTTATGTCATATCATAGATATCAATGAACAGTCACAATGTCACAAACTCACAATGATATCAATCATATCATATCATTGACATTTGCAATGATATCAATCATATCATATCATTGACATTTGATTTATTGATATGACATAAAGAATAACAGAAACTGAGAAAGTGAGAAACTTAAACAGTTAAACTTCAGAAAGACACCATGACTTGAGGTTTTTTGAATGTTTTGAATTCTTGGAATTTAGTGAAGTGAAAGACAAAGGACAAAGTGAAGGACAAAGGTAAATAATTAAATAACTTCTAGAAGCTGTTTTGTTTGTTTTGTTTTTTATATACCTATTTTTGGGAGCGCGGAGCGCAGGAGCGCGGAGCGGGAAGCGCATCGGGTCTGCTGACAAAAGGAGCGCGTGAGCACTGCCACATTACCTTATGTCTGATGAGCGCGGAGCGCTGCAGCATTACCGGTCCCACCGGAGCGCGCCCACCTCTGGCCTTCAATATGTCTAGTGCAATAGAAAAATTCTCACCGAAGTCCCGAAAGGAGGATGACAAAGAGTTAGTAAGATATGAAAGAAGATCACCAGTAGAGCGACCCTTAAGGAAGATATACTGGCGATCTGAGAGTAGATTATGAGAAGAGAAATGCTTAAGAAATTTAGAAGCAAGAATAGTTTTAATATCTTTATAGATACAAGAGATGAGAGGAATTGACAATAGTTGGAGGGTTGAGAGCGGTCACCCTTCTTTGGGACAAGTTGAATGAGAGCAAACTTCCAGTAAGAAGGGAAGACGTTAGAGGAGAGACAGAGACGAAAGAGTTAGCCTTGGCAGGGAGTCAGCACGGAAGCACAGTTTTTTAGTACAACAGGAGTAGTCCATGAGCCAGGCCAGATATCGGTACCACCTGGGGTGACTAAACACGAATGGTACTAAAATGTTTATAGAGTGACTGTAAGTACATTAAGATATGATAGCCTTCTCGCACTGGTAGCTTAGTCTAATTTTGTTGATGCAATAGGGGCGCTACCCAAAAATAAAGATTTTTAGCGTGACGCTCGGCGTTTTCCTCATTTTCTTTAAAATCCATCACACAATCATCGCGAAACTTTGAACACCTATGTAGAATTATATTCTCTACCAGAGTTGTTCCTAGGTATTTTTCAAATTTCCTCATATTTCGGAATATACTCTATATTTTGGGTATTTTCCTCTAAATCTAGAATAAATCCTTAAATATGGGGAACATTGAAAAATATATTCTAACAGCTCTTGTAGCTTATTTGATTCTCTACAAGAATTATTCCGATGTGTATTTCAAGTTTCTCCATATTTAGGGGTTTATTTCATATTTGGGGATTTTTGGTTATATTTTGGGGATAATTTATTATTGGAAGGAGCAAACATATGTAGAGTGGTTTCCATGTAATGTGTTTGTTTGTTCATGGTTTAATGGTGATATTTTTTGCAGGTGTGTGTCGACTGTTTGACGGCAGGATGGAACCATCTGCGAGGAAGAGAGCACGGATCGACTGTATCATCCACTGCTCTGATGATGACAGCGATGCTCTGGTGTCACCACAGGATTTGGACTCCTGGAACACATTGCTCAGGGCTGCAGAAATCAGGCAGCATGATCCAGTCCTGGAAGCAGCCAAGGGCCTTGAAGAAGGAGGAATACCACACATACATTATCACCGTAAATGTCGTAGTCTCTTTACAATGAAGAAGTCACTGGATTCTATCCTTGCCAAGGGTGTCAAGATAGAATCAGCAAGCGTCGACCCCAGGAGGAGGGCATCAAGGGATGCCCCTAGTACTAGCAGGGTGTATGCCAAAGGATGTATCTTCTGCGAGAAGTCAAGCAAGTACATAAAAACAACAAAGACAAGGGAGCCACTCATACAGTGTGTTGAGCTACGAGCAGATGAGAAGATTCGCAGAGCAGCAATAAGGAAACTCAACCAGAGAATCCTTGGTTTAGTTAGCAGAGACCTTGTTGCTGCAGAGGGTCACTACCACAAGTCGTGCTACAAACTCTTCACAAAAGATGATTTCCCAGCGGCCGCCAGGTCGGGTGCAGGTGAAAATCAGGAAGAAAGCGAGGAAGCACGCTACGAAGAGGTTGAGACAGAAGCCCTCGAGGAACTCTGCTTGTATATAAGGACCAAATTATTCCCCAACCCAGAGGTACTGCCTATGACAAACCTCACATCTAGGCTTGAGAGATCCATGATGTCCCGTGGTATTATCCAACTGAAACCAGCGACAAAGAAACATGTTCGCCGAAAGATTGAAACCGAGTTTGGAGAATCACTACGCTTTGTCCCAGATGAGAAAGGAAAGCTTCTAATCTATCCACGCAGCCTCTCAATGGACGACCTTGCCCGGCAAGCACACAAAATGGCAAAAGACCTGCAAGAAGCAAGAGCAGCTAACTCTGACGATGTCTTAACCAAAGCAGGAATGCAGCTGAGGAATGAGATCAATAAACAAGATGTGAGTCAGCCATGGCCTCCCGATACAGATCAGAATGTCATTCCTGCAGCAGTCACTCAATTCCTGCACACCCTGCTGACAGGAGAGTGTGAGTGTGAAACTCCCTCTGAAAGAGCTCAACGTCTTGCCACTTCCTTTGGCAGTGACTTGGTCTTTGCTGTTACCAGTGGCAAGACAAAACCACCCAAGCACGTACTGCTGACCAATGCTGTAAAGTCTTTGACAGGAAACACAGAACTGATCCGAACTCTGAATCGTCTTGGTCACTGTGTGTCTTACTCAATGTTTGAGGAGATCGATACAGCCCTTTGTATCCAGAAGTTGGAATGCTCAAAGGATGACATTCCACTGCCAGCAAACATCTACCCTGGTGTGTTCACAACCCTGGCCTGGGATAACATTGACCGACTTGAAGAGACCCTAAGTGGAGCAGGTACTTCTCATAGAGTCAATGGCATTGCTGTCCAGTCCAAGGTTGCAGGCTCTGTGCCAGAGAAAGTCCTGCCAGAGATTACCAAGTCCAAGATAAGAAGCATCACTCAGACATCATCAATGCTGCCAATATACAATGTTGGGCGGCGGGCAGGGCCACCTAGGATTGAGACTGCGTATGTCGACACTACCAAGGAAGTCCAGGATTCAAAGACAAAGAACCATATCTGGCTTCTTACTCGAATGTCAGACCATGAGGACCAGTCCATCAGCAGTTGGACTGGGTTCAACATCAAAATGCGCAGAGACATTGCAGTGGTTCAGGACACTGTAAGCTACCTGCCCACTATCAATGCTCCCGCAACAGAAATGTCTACCGTTAATGAAATCTTGGAACAAACGCATGCTATCATGCAGTCCTTACAGCTTAACAAGATTGTGTGCGTGTTTGATCAAGCACTCTATGCCAAAGCTGCCGAAGTTATCTGGAAACAAGAGAAGTTCAAGAACATTATCATCAGGATGGGCGTCTTCCACACAATCTGTAATCTCATCTCCACCATAGGAAAGAGGTTTCAAGATGCAGGTCTTAGAGATCTGTGTGTGGAATCAGGTATCATCGCAGAAGGATCAGTGTCAGGAGTGATGAACGGCAAGAGGTACAACAGAGCAGTGAGACTACACAAGCTCGTGTATGAAGCACTGATGAGGCTTGCATGGAAAGGCTTCCTTTCATGGCTAGAAGAAAACCATTCAAGGGACATACACCATCTAGATGAAACACTGAAGGACATCAACAGCTTTCACAGCAATGTGTCTCAGGGACTCTTTCAAGAGCTGATGGAGAGTGAATCATGCACACATATCATGAAGCTTTTCCAAGTTTATCTTGAGACCCTCAGAGATGAACACAACCTCTCAGCATTCTGGATGTCATACCTGGACATGGTTGAGTTCATGCTGGACTTAATTCGAGCCTCCAGAGAAGGCAACTGGATGCTCCACCTAGGAGCAATCCGACAGATGATACCGTGGTGTTTTGCCTATGACAAAGTGAACTATGCCCGGTTCCTAACCTACTACTATGCCTTGATGTCTCGACTGCCCATTGAACACCCAGAGGTCCATGAACACTTCATGCAAGGTGGCTTTTCGGTCCAGATCGGTAGCAAGAATCCCTTTGGACGGATCCCTGTGGACCAGACAATCGAAGAGACGATCAACAAAGACACCCAGACACCAGGGGGCACAAAAGGCTTCAGCCTGAAAGGCGGAGCTGTCGCCAGGTACTACCTGACATCGGAGTATCGCAGCAGGTACTTAAGGCAGCTCAGGACTATGGTAGTAGGCCAAAAGTATACTGACTTCAGCCACCCAGACCTACAGATGGCCAGGATTAGAAGAGATGAGGCCGATGTCCAATCTTTAGTTCAACTGATGGAGACCAGCTGGTTGAACCCCTTCAACGCAGAGCAAGAAGATCTTGTCAGTTTGTCAACTGCGACTATGGCACCACCAGAAGTTGTCAAAGACCTTCTAGGGGCCTACAGAATAGGAGAGGATGCATATCAAGCCTTCAAGGAAGAGCGCCTGGAGATCGATACGCCAACTATACAGTTTCATGACACGATGACGAAGACGAAACTGAGAACGTTCACTAACATCAGAATGAAGCCACGCTCACAAGACCATGCCAAGGAGGCTATCTTAAAGGCTGACAGGAACCTATTTGGCCAGATGATCCTTGTTGCCGAGAACAGAAAGCTCAAAATGAGTGATGTCTTGGCTCATCCCCTTGGGCCTTTGCCTTGGGCACTTGCCAGCGGTGATGGGTCTCTCCGCAAGACCAACAAGGCTGCCCTAGCAAAGGAGTTAGAGAGGAATGTTTCTCCTGCAGAAGTGATACCCGAGCCCTCTGCTACCATAATTGATGGGATGAGCCTGGTCCACAAACTGAAGGGAAACGACAAAACTTTTTCACAGCTTGCAGGTACAGCACTGAGTCACGCTGTTCATGAAGGTGCTAAGAGCAGGCGCATTGATGTTGTGTTTGATATCTACAAGGAGACATCCATCAAGGATGCAGAACGAGCCAAAAGAAGTGCAGGCACAGGAATTCATTTCAAGAACATTCAACCTGGGCACAACATCCAGCAGTGGAGAAAGTTACTCGGTAGTTCCTCCAACAAGGCAAGTCTTATCAAGTTCTTGGTAGAAGAATGGAAGGCACCACAGCACAGGGAGAAGCTCAAGGACAAGGAGCTGTATGTCACATGTGAGCAGCGCTGCTTCAAGATCACCAAAGAGCAGTGGGAAGAGGCTCCTGAGCTTAAGTCAACTCAAGAAGAAGCAGACACACGCCTTCTTCTCCATGCACTTCATGCAGCAGAATCTGGGAACAAGTCTGTCATCATCACTGCAGAAGATACAGACGTCATGGTGTTGTGTCTTGGCATGTGCCACAAGATCCCATCCCATCTGTTCCAGAAGTGCGGGACGAAGAACCGGACAAGATTCCTGGATATCACCACACTGAGCCGCACACTGGGAGGCAGCGTGTGTGATTCATTGATTGGTATGCATGCCTTTACAGGCTGTGATACCGTCAGTGCATTCGCTGGCCGAGGGAAGATGACGACACTCAAGCAGGTGAAGATGGACAAGACATACCAGGATGCTTTTCACGAACTTGGACGCTCATGGGAAGTGTCTCCTGAACTCTTTGAGAAGCTACAGGAAATCACCTGCCACATGTACCTACCATCTACCCACACAACTAAGGTAAACAAGCTTCGGTATGAGCTGTTCTGTGCAAGACGTGGAGAGGTAGAGTCAAGTCAACTCCCTCCTTGTGAGGACTGCCTCTTCATGCATGCACTGCGTGCAAACTACCAGGCTGCGATCTGGAGGAGAAGTCTTCAGAGCCAGCCATTTGTTGCGAACCCAACAGACTGCGGTTGGATGACAGATGAGGACGGTAAGCTTGCCGTCAACTGGATGCGAGGCTCACCAGCACCAGATGCTGTTATGCAGCTACTGTCTTGCAAGTGTGTGCGGTCATGCGAACTCCCTAAGTGTACTTGCCTCAGCAATGGTCTAAAATGCACGGACATGTGCAGGTTACAGACATGTCAGAACAAGGCTATTGAAGAAGAGCCGGTGGCACAACAGTCAGATTCCGAGTCTGATGTAGATGATATTTAGGAGTAGTAATTTGCCATAATAGTATGTACAAGCCCATGGCATGCTTAGTGTGTATTTACAGGACTTGTATTAAATGTGACAATTACTATATGCATTTTGTTGACATTTAGGCATTCCTGTCCCCAAATTTGACATTTTAAAAAATTTCGGAATTTTCGGTAGGGTATGTCTATTCAAGAAGTGATAACGACCATTAAGCTACCAATGTGCAAGGGCTATCATATCAAAACATAAACTAGAGACATGTAGCAAGCTAAAAACACCTAAGAGAATTAGTCACCCCGGGTGGTACCGATATCCCAAAATTCGGGTCTTGGCTCATGGACTAGAGGAACACCATCCGAACTCTACGCCTTCATAGCATTAACCCCTTCAGACTCATATGACGCAGAGGTTGCCAGATTACCAATAAGAAATAGAGTTCTCTCACTCTTATAACTACCTCTCCAACATTAGTTTTCTGCCCACAGCTAACTCAAAGACAACTGCAGAGGTTGAAGTAACTAAACTAAAGGTTTCTAAATACCCCTGATGGTAACACAGGCTTTAAAGTATCCCTAATCGGCTGCGTCATATGTCGGAGAGGGTTAAGCCCAGAAAGAGTAGAAAATACATCTTTAAAAGAGATCAGGATATTAGGCATAAGTAGGAGAGAGGGGGGTGGAGAGGGAGGAATAGCACCGGAATCATCCAAGATGGAGTTTCTAGCAAAAGTTTGAGCGAAGAGTTCAGCTTTGTCAGAAGAAGAAGTGATGGTTGTGCCATCAGAGTAGAAAAGGGGAGGGAAAGACGAGGAAGAAACATTGTTGGAGAGGTTTTTGGCTAGATGCCAGAAAGCTTAGCAAGAGCTAGAGTTGGATATTTCAGTTCATTTATTATTGATGAAAGAGTGTTTGGCAAGTCGAAGAACAGATTTGGCTTGATTCCAGGCAGAAACATAGGAAGAATGAGATTCTTGAGTCTTAAGGCATCAGTTCCATTTGAATGCTTCTTCCTTGTTGAGGACTGCAGTAGAACAAGCGTGTGTAAACCAAGATTTTTTTGCATTAGACTGTGAGAAAGGAAATGGAATGTATGCTTCCATGCCCGAGAGGAATACCTCGGTAATGCATTCAGCACTCTCCGAGGGTTCCCGGCCACTGAAGCAAAAGTAATTCCAAGGAAAATTAAAGAACTATTGCTGAAGAGCCTCCCAGTCGGCAGCGCCAAAGTGCCACAAGCGCCGCTGGTTTGGAGGATCGGATGGCCGTACTGGAGAGATAGGACAGGTGACAGATATTTGTTTATGTTCGGAGGAGCCCAAAGGAGAGAAAAGATTTACTGTATAAGCAGAAGGGCTAGAGGTTAGAAATAAGTCATGAATGTTGGGCCGATCTCCGAAGCGATCCGCGATACGGGTGGGTTGCTGGACTTACTGCTCTAGGTCGTTTAAGATAGAAAAGATGTAGGCTTGTTCACCAGGTTGGTCAGTGGAAACAGTGGAGAGCCATTGGTGATGGTTAACATTGAAATCTCCTAAGATGGAGATTTCTGCAAAAGGAGAGATGGATAGAATGTATTCCACTTTAGAAGTTAGATAGTCAAAGAATTTAGGATAGTCAGTAGAATTAGGGAAGAGATAGACAGTGCAGAAATATTTAGTTTGAGAGTGACAAGAAAGCTTTAGCCAGATAGTTGAGAATTCAGAAAGTATAAGTTGGGAACACGATAGAAAGCAACATCCACCTTTGGCTCGAAACTGAGGATAGAGATAGTAGGAGGATACAGAGAAGGGTTTGCTGTCAGTAGTCCCAGACAACTGTGTCTCGATGAAAAAGAGAAGATCAGGGTTGGCAGAGGAGAGGTGGTGTTTCACAGAGTGGAAGTAAGAAGAAAGGCCACGAATGTTACAGAAATTAATAGTAAGAGTAGAATGTGGTGGTCCAGAGCATTTTGGCGAGTCGTTACCAGGGGACAGACTGATGGGGGCATTCTGACCCCCCCCCCCCCCCCCTGGGGACTCCGAGGCGGATCTGAGCGGTTACTTATAGTTAAATATATAATTAAAGTTTATCAAAACAAACAAACAAACGGGTACTAAGATACAGATTTTTCACATTGTTCCCTTTGGAATTGAAAAGAGAACACGCTAGAGAGAGAGACAGTTCATGTAATGGTAGAGAGTTTATGAGGTTCATTAATTGGGTGGCCTGTTTATCGGGTGTAATGAGTAGCAAAGGTAATTCACGTATCTCACCTGGGAACTATTCTGCTATGTGTATGTGTTCTGAGTGGTGGGTTATTGTGTTGTGTAGTTGATTGTATCTGTGTTTTGGGGGTGATCTATAATACTGCTGCTGTTGCTGTTTTCGTTGTTGTTGTTGTTGTTGTTGCTAATAATAATAGCAATCAGTTTATGTTGAGCCGTCAGTCAATAAGGCTGAAACTACACACCTCTTTAACTTATCATCTTATCCAAGGTGGTCAACAAGGCCGCCTAGATAACCCAAGGTGGGTAGGACGAGCCAGTTAGTTTGATGTTAGCTTGTACTGACTCTCTGCTGTACATATTCAAATTGATCTTTCTGTGTTGTGTAAGTCCGTTGTATCCGTGGGTTTATGTGTATGTATGCGTAGATGTGAACAGGTGATAGTGAGATGAAGAGGTAAAAAACATAAGAGGAAGCTAACAAAGGCAAAACACCAGAGTGGTTTTACGTCTATCATTGTTCTTCAATTACAGCAAATGAAAAGTGCATACAAATTAATCTCTCTCTCTCTCAAACTCGGTAATAGTGGCCTAGTGCACTGTGCACTTACTACTATGTAGTATTTACTTGTAATTGCAAGCAGAATTTGCTCAAATCCTAGGTGAGGTTTCTCAAAAAATAAAATATAATAAAAACTATTCTAGTTGTTGAGATAAAACCTGGATAATTCTGCCTCTTGGACCGAACTATGGTCAGATGTAAGGCCTATGTATATTGACGATGATGGAGCTCTACTAGTTCTGGCAACAAGACTAGGTAGTCTGGTCTTGCTTGCAGCACAGGAACATTCTTTGAAGTTGACAGTCTCTCACAGAATTAATCATGAAATAAAACGTTGCTGGGAAGATTGATTCTGAAAAGCAGCAACATATCAAAATAATATTAAAAGATCGAAAAGAGTGACCGAAGAACGAGCTATTTAAACTGGTAAAGAGACAAGATTTTCGAAGGAAAGTTAATTTAATGCAGAACAGGGTGTATCTACTAGGTTAACCACACTAGCAATGAAGACAAGGGCTTTTACCTAAATAAACTAGAATGAAGGTATGCTGAGAAGTTGAAGTGGAACCCAGTCTTAGCCAACTAAATGTGGAGCAATTCGTCCATCAATCCTCAAATACATTTAATGAAGCAAGGGTGGATGTAAGTGTGTGTGCATTGTGGACACGAGAGAAGAGGACCTTCTTTGATGTTAGAATTTTTGCCCCACTAGCTGAATGTAACAGGAATATAGTGATCAAAACTCCATGAACGCAATATAAATAAGAAAGTCGTTCCGCTCTATATTATAGGTCGAACACGTGTCTGTCACTCCATTGGTGTGCACATCATTGGGTGGAATGGTCTCCACGTCAGAACACATCTATTCTAAATGGTCAGATTTACTTTCAGAGAACAAGCAATTATATAGGAGCTCCATCATGATGTGGATGAGGTGTTGACTGCCCTTCTCGGCTTTAATCTGTACTCTTTAGTTTGAGGGGAACCCGAACGTCACTCTCAAGACTCATCTCTGAGTTCATGGAGGCTGAGGGTCTTACGGGTGGGCAATTAATGTTGGATGACCACAGACATATACAGCTACTATAGGTATATAATATTAAGAGATTTTTGTAAAATATAATATATTAAGTAAGCTGAAAATATAGTTTATATTATTGAGATGTTTTCTGACATAATTCAGTAGTGGTCGCTCGTCTGTAAATATAAAATGGCTTACTTCTATCTATCTGATGCCGTGATCCCCTAAGGGGTGGCCACGAACGAAACGCCCCCATGCACCTCTGTCCCCAACCAGCACCACTTTCATCCATAAACTTCTTCACTCCATCCTTCCACCTCTCTTTCGGTTCACCTCTCCCTCTGTTCTTCCACCTCGCTCTCGTACACCCTCTTAGTCATTCTCTCTCTTCCCATACGTTCCATATGGACGAACCTTCTCAAGGTGTTCCTTTTCACACTTTCCAACACATCTATCTCCACACCACACCTCCCTCTTACTTCCTCATTCGTCTGTTTATCCCTCCATGTAACTCTGCATGCATTTCTCAAGTAACTAATTTCCAGCCCTCTCAATCTTGGTCCGAGTTTCTCCACCAACTTCCATGCTTCGCTTCCGTAAATCAGTGTCAGGATTACCACACTGTCATGCAAGAACTTCTTCACTTCCATGCTGACCACCCTATTTCTTGTTACTGCTTTCAGCGTTCCTACAACACTCTTCCCCTGTTGCACCCTCTCCCGCACTTCTTCATCCATACTCCCAACTTTACTCAGCACACTGCCCAGATACTTAAATGAGCTGACAATCTCCATAGCCTGATTGTTCAACTTCACCTCACACTCTGTGGCTTCACCCCTTTCAAAGACCATAACCTTGCTCTTCCCCGCATTTACCTTCAGATTCCGTTTTTCGCACACTGTTCCAAACATATTTACCAGACCCTGCAACTCCCATTCATTATCGCTCATCAAAAATGTATCATCAGCAAACAGCAGTACAGGTAGCTTCCACTCGTTTCCCTCCCTTATCAGTCATACACCAACATCCACTGTTGTTCCTTGTATTTCTTTCATGCTTCCATCTATATATACAGTACAAACCACAGGGACATCACACACCCCTGTTTCAACCCAAAATTCAGATCAAAGTACTCGCTCTGCTCGTTCTCCACATGTACTGCCGCCTTTGCACCCTCATACATGCTCTTCACTGCTTTCAGCAACTTGCCATCTACTCCGTAATTATTCTAAGTACTTTCCACATACCTTCTCTATCTACTCTCTCATAGGCCTTATTCAAGTCCATAAAGGCAACATACAGCTTTTGTTGCTTCTCCAGATATTTCTCCACAACACATTTCAGGGTAAAAATCTGATCAACACATCCTCTTCCCTTCCTAAAACCGCCCTTCTCGTTACCTATCCATTTCTCCGTTCCCGCTGTCACTCTCTCAATCACTACCCTACTGTACAACTTCCCTACTATGCTTAGAAGACCTATTCCTCAGTGGTTACCACACACACTCCTCTTTCCTCTTTACCCTTATATAGGGGGATTATTATGCCTGTTTTCCAGTCTTCAGGTCTCCCATGCTAGTTTGCACATTTTCCATACTAAAGCATTTCCCCACAAACTACATCTATTCCTGGTGCTTTCGCCAACTTCACTCTTTTCATAGCTTCACACACTTCTGACCTCCTGATCCCTACCTCCTCCTCCACTACTTCTCTTCTTCTCCCTCCCATACCCCATCCAACTATGTTTGCTGGCGCTTCATTCATTACATTCAGCAATTCGTTGAAATACTCCCTCCATCTTTTGACTCTCTCTTGCTCCTCGGCTAGCACTCTCCCATTCTTATCTTCCACACCCTTACTGTTTCCCTTGCTACCTTCCCTAAGTTTCTTAACTTCTTTCCAGAACAGTTTCTTACACTCCCTCCATTTTACACTCAGATTCCTTCCAAATTCCTCATCTACTCTTCTCTTACTTTCCTTCACTACTCTCTTCACCACTCTCTTTGTCTCCAAGTACCTCTCTCTTTTCTGTTTCTCCAAATCTTTATTCCCTCTGTAGTTCTTATTTCTCCAATTATAAGTATTCTACTAAGGTGGGAATAATTCGACAGTTGTTCAGAAGTTCGTATCCTTTATTTAACAAAACTTCCTGGTAGCATGATTGTATCCTCATAGCAATCGATTCTCTGTTCGGGCCGGAATGAGGTCAATCCATAAATTGAATATTACCGTCGACCCAATATAGATTATACGTTGGAACTCTTAAGTTCCCGTTACCACCTATTTGGATACCCATTATTCAGGCATTGATTCACTCCGACTTCGATCCAAAGGCACATCACTATTTCCAAAAGAATTAACAAAACTTTACTAAGCCTCAATATGTTCAATCGTAGGACCAAGGCTTTAATCAATGTAATCTAGACGTTCCTATATTTACATCCTATCTATATATATCATATATCTCAAAACACGTAAATATGTACCCGTCGGCAATTTCTTAAATCTAACTCTGTTCCGGAGTGTCCCACACTCCTGATTCCTATCTCACAGATGAAGTTACACAATACAACTTAACTCATATACTATTTCAATATTATCAAGCTTCAACTCATATACAGTAGGTCATTACATAGTTCAATATATCCGATATTTCAAAAGTACCGATTACAACATTTTAACACTTGATCGCCTAGTATATCAGAACAACAATTTCCCACTCAATGTTCAACTCAAATATAACATGACTACTTTCAATAATACAATATCTCTCGCATAGTCGCCTCGACTTGTTACTTATGTCATGATTACAGGATCGCTTAATCTTAGAGCTGTATTCCGTACAATAATCTCTTTAGTCGGATAACGATGTTTCCTTTATAAACAAACAATATATTACATCAGATGGACTAGTGTCCTTCCTAACTATTTCTCAAGCAAGGTCTAACCTATCAGCAAATATAATTTATCACTATAATAATTAACCCCGTTATCATTAATCATTATTCAAACATGATTCTTCCTTAGTAATCCCCTTTACTTATTACCCTATAAGATCCCATCCTATTTATAGCCAAGCGGCATGGAGCCTTCTCTAACATTAACAGCTATCTCTCTCAACACTGCATCTTTTTATTTATTCATCAGTCTATCTTTTCCTCTTTCTTTTGTTCTATAAGAACACACCTAATTTAAATGGTTGGAACCACTGTGTTTGTCAAGCATTTTTCATGAATCTATTTCGGGCCCATAAGGGTCCTTTAAAAAGTCTGGGTTATCTCTGGAACAATCTTCACCCCCTCATAGCCAGCCAATATGTCTTCTGGAAGTCTTCAGTCCCATCTACTACTTGTCGTCCCTCTTGAATTGCTTGGCTATAAGTGTGTAAGAGGGCAATGTGACAACAAGCACCAGGATACCTATGGTGTATCTGGTCAGCAGTTGACAGTTGTTGTAGGCCAGAGGTGGACGTTATTGGTGGGTGGTAATCAAGCTGGTAAGCTGGAGCGGGTTTGGCAAAGCTCCCATCACTGTGCAGGTGAGGGAGAGGTACAGAGTTGCTGGCAGGTGAACTCAGTGGAGTCCATGACGTGAGTGCCATCTGCAGCACCCCCCCCCCCCCCCCCCCCCCTCTATAGCTCTGCCTCACGATTTGCCGCGCTGTGGTTGGTTGAGCCAACCGCTCGGGCAGTGCTTTCTCCAGCCGTGCGTTTTGAAGATTTCTTCCCCTCTCCTTTGGTCTTATCTCTTTGTAATGTATCCCAGGGAGATGGTTGCAAAGGTCTTGTAGTGGCTTATGGGAGCATAGGGCTTGCACTGATGTATTAGACCTATTGCAACTCGAAGAAACGGCCTATGAAGGGAGCGAGAGCGATTTGAAAGGTGGAGATACATGCACGGCTGGCTCAGTCTTTGCTTGCTCCGACAACGGAGGCTCCTGAATGGCTGCACGGGAGGGTGTGGCAGAGTTGTGGGAAACGTCAAACTCAGCTAGTTTAAAGGGATGGTGAAATACAGAGCGTTGATTGGCTGGCAGGATTCTTATTTTACCCTCTACTACCCAACCACTCTCTATACGCTTTCTTCTTTGGCTTCCACAGCTATTTTTATCTCTTCTGTCCACCATACTGTACCCATCACTCCCCTCCCTCTTCTCCTTACTCCACACACCTCCTCACATTCTGCACAGATCTTTTCCTTAAACATTTTGCTCACCTCCTCCACTTCCTCTATACCTTCCAGGTCAAACCTACCTACTATGGGTTTCAGAGGCCGTGATACATCGTTTTTCAGGAATAACTTATTAACCCGGCAAGCGCGATAGGCCTCACGGAAGGCTTCCTATAGGGAACGCGATAGGCCTCACGGAAGCAGGACCATAAAAAAAGCTTTCCAAAAAAAAAAAGGGCCTATCAAAAAAAAAAAATTTGTCTCTAGGTGAGATAATTCCCCTCCAGTACTCATCCATGTAAATCTCACCCACCCCCCTCCCCTCCTTCCCCACCTTATTCCCCCCTCCCTCCCCTCCTCAATTATCACCTATTTTCCCTCTTATTATCATCATTTATCGGTTATTTTTCTCTCCCGCGATAATGTAGCACAAGTGGGTTGCAGAAAAGATCGATATGTACCACACACACACCAGCCCAGACCGCCCCGCCGCCCTCAGTTACCTCACAGACAGCGAGAGAGGAGGGTTGACTGCAGCTCTCTCTCGCCTGACATTACGACCGGGTGGCCAATATCTTCGGTTTTCACCACCCAAATGCTTTTCCCACTTATTTTAGCACTCTTGAAGGTTCATATATACATCATATATGTAAAATAAAAGCATACCGAAAACAAATAATGGTCTATATTGTAAATATAACGAATTCTGTCAGAATCCAAGGCTAGAAATACACAAATAACTACCCTAGCTCCTAGGGCTATTTAGCGCTTAACAGGTTAACAAACAGTTGGATCAGTTGGATATTTTGACACAGCTTTTTTCACACCGTGCCCTAATTTTCGTCAATATAGTGCATTGCCAAAAGTGTAGAAATAAGCCACTTGTCCCTGTGTCATGAGGTTAAAGTCACACATTAATGACGAAGAAATGGACGAGGCTACCGTGGCTTACCTGTGAGAACCACCAAACCATTATTATTCCTCCATCAAACACGGTAGTTATCAGCCACCACCCAACCCTATTATCGCCTTTAAGTTCAAGTTATCTGTCAATATCAAGTATAAATATACAAAAAGTATGTATATTTATATATTTATGCATGATATTGACAGATAACTTTAATGTAAAGGCGATAATAGGATTGGGTGGTGGCTGATAACTACCGTGTTTGATGGAGGAGCAATAATGGTTTGGTGGTTCTCACAGGTAAGCCACGGTAGCCTCGTCCGTTTCGTCGTCATTAATGTGTGACTTTAACCTCATGACACAGGGACAAGTGGCTTACTTCTACACTTTTGGTAATGCACTATATTGACGAAAATTAGGGCACGGTGTGAAAAAAGTTGTGTCAAGATATCAAACTGATCCAACTGTTTGTTAATAAGTTATTCCTGAAAAACGATGTAACACGGCCTCTGAAACCCATAGTAGTCGCCTTTCTACTGCTCTCCTGAACTCTTCCTTGATTTCCTCCTCCTGCAACCTCTCCACCCTCCTCGCCATTCCACCTTCCTCTCACCTCCCCCCAGCTCTCCTTACCCACTTGTTTTGTATCCTAATTTTAGCTACTACTACATAATGGTCAGACAGACCCCCTCCAATACTCCTATACACCCTAGCATCCATCACAGATCTCTTCATTCGTTCATCCAAACATATCTAATCAATCAGTGCCTTTCGTTCCACAACTGTCTCATCCTTCTTCCTCCACACCACTTTCCATGTGTATCTGTGTATCATTCTGTGTTGGAAGAATGTGTTGGCTATCCACAGCCTCCTCCCCCTAAATACGTCCACAAGTGCACTACCATTTCTATTCACCTCTGATGGTACACCTCACCCTCCTACCACTCCATCAACGTTCTTATCACCCACCTTCCCATTAATATCCCCAATCAGTAATATTCTTCCTCTTATGCCATACTTATCCAGGCACGCCTCCACATTCACCCAGAACTCCTCTTTCTGTTACAGTTTTATCTTGTCAGAGTATACACACACACAACCACCCACGTTTGTATTCCTACTTTCATTCTCACCAACACAATCTTGAACCAACAGACCCATAGTTTCTTACACGCTCCTTCCATTTGTTACTTACAAACAAACACACACCTTCCCTCGCTGCTCCTCGCTCACTCCAGCACACATACACAATTCACACTCCCGCTCTCTCACATCTGTACCCCTTCATTTGGTCTCAAGTCATTCCACATACATCCAGCCTGGCATTCGCTAACACTTCCAGGACCTCTCTCTCTTTTGTGTCATCATTCAAGCCTCTCACATTCCAAGTCGCTATTCTAAGACTGTCCAGGGTAGGTCGGGGCTCGTCAACATTAAGTCCGTCCACATCCGAGGCTGTTCGTTCGTTCATGTTCATCGTTGCAGTAATTATTTTTCACGGGTGGGGGGTCGCAAACCCACCGACCCAACCTCTTTAGTTGCCTCTTACGACACGCAGGAGGCACGTTGAGGCATATTCTATTCCTTAACCCCCAGGGGGGATGCTTACTTAAGACCGGGAAATATGGTAGGACCTCATACGATTTTATAAGTAGTAGTACCGTTATTGATATTGCAATCATACACCCAGACACGTAACTACACACCCACTCACAAACACCCATGAGTGCATAAACACACACTACATGTACAAATTGCGTGTACATACAGATGCAACCAACACTACTATGCAATGAAAGCCACAACAACCAAAATAATATTCTGCCCAACAACACATTAGCATTCAGCCTCAAATATATGCAGGCACAAATATGGGTGAACAAACACAGGAATGTATGTAAATTGCCAAACCGGCACAAATGCAAGGCCAACCACGCCTGCAATCTTCAAGGGAAGGTGAGCTGACAAAACCATTACCAGTAGCAGATCCTGGAATATTGGAGGTATAAAGTTGGAACAGCACAAATTAGGCGATTGTATTGAAGGTAATGACTGGAAGGAGAACATATTTGAACCAGCGTGAATGATTTAAGCTTAGTGCCTACAAATAGTTTCAACAATGACGTCTGCTTAGCTGTGTTATCTGTGTTTAGGTGAAGGTGAGAGTGCAGTCTCATTTGAGAGATTTTATACATTACACAGGATAGGTAACTTTATCGCACAGCACCATTTTGGGTCCTCAAAAGTCTAAACCACATCCTAACATTTGAGTGATAAGGAATGGTGAAGTGGGAAATAGCATATGTAAATACCGGTAATATAAAACTACTGACTACAGTCATTCAGGTTGTCTAATTAGATTTAGAAACATAATAACAATATGTCTATGACAGAGCAACACTTCATATGATAGAATAAGAAATTAATGGAAGAGGGAGCACTGAGCCAACATAAATACATATTATGCTTGAGTGAGAGCGAGAATACATGAAAGATAGCAACCATATTCAAGAAATAGAATATATTTATAATTAAAGCTGTCTGAAATATCCAAATGGGAATATTGCTGTACTATCACATAATTATACAGTATACATTTGTTTTATACTGTTGCTACCATAAACAAATATCCAAATGGGAATATTGCTGTACTATCACATAATTATACAGTATACATTTGTTTTATACTGTTGCTACCATAAACAAATATCCAAATGGGAATATTGCTGTACTATCACATATACTGTACAGTATACATTTGTTTTATACTGTTGCTACCATAAACAAATCTAATTCAAGATGGATTGTAATGTTCATTTCTTACAGTTCTTCCTGTTGTAAATACTCCACACGATCTGTTTCCTTTCATGACTCGATGACTCATTTTTTGTCTGGCTATTATAAGACGATTTTATTCTGATTAGGAAGGGTATGTGAAAGTCAGACGGTTGATTGAGATAGTCTTTACCCATTTAGTTTCCACAGATCCATCCTAATTTTTGTTTCTATGTGATTGAGGTAGGCAAAAGGCATAACTGCCTATAGCGAGTGCCTCCCCCATAGTTGAAAGAGTGACAGGGCCAAAATCAAGGGACGTTCGAGCCAAAATGCCTGGACACACAGAGTTTGAAGCAATTTAAGTCATAGGAAGAGGGAAAGACTGATTCTGGGAGAGAGTTCCAGAGCTCAGCTGTTGAGTAAAAGAAAGTTTGAGAGTAACGTTTCACTCTTGGGTTGGAGAGTTGCACAGAGTAGGGGTGGGATTGAGTTGCAAGACGGGTACCACGTGCCCTACGTAAAGGAGGTGGTATGCACTGGGATAGCTCTGAGGAACACTGATTATTATAGTAGCGATAGAATAGCGAGAAAGATGCAACATTGCGGCGGAGAGAGAGAGATTGCAGAGAGTTGGTGAGTGGACGGGAGTTAATGATACGAAAGGCCTTCCTTTCAACTTTGTCTAGGAGAGCGGTGTGAGAGGAACCTCCCCACACATGTGAACAATACTCAATACAAGGGCACACTATGCCCCTGTACAGAGCAAGAAGCTGTGCAGGGGAAAAGAACCCCCTAAGGCGGTTGAGCACACCCAGCTTCTGGGAGGCTGCCTTAGCAAGACTGGTAATATGATCCTTCCAAATGAGAGCAGAAGAAAAAGAGACACCAAGAATATTGAGAGAAGATGAAGGGTTGATTTTTGTATTGTTGAAGAATAAGGGATAGTCCGCTGGGAGATCCTGACGGGTAGATAGATGGAGAAATTGGGTTTTGGAAGCATTAAAGTTAACAAGGTTTTCTCTGCCCCAATTGGAAATAGTATTTAAATCAGAATTTAAGAGTTCTATGGCATCATTACGTTTGTCGTTGAGGGATTGCTGGCTGGGGCGTTCTGAAAAACTAATGGAGTAGTGTAAGGTTGAGTCGTCTGGCGTATGAATGGATGGGAATTAAGGTACAGTTAAGGAGATCATTTATAAAAATTAGAAAGCGAATAGGAGATAGGACAGAGCCCTGAGGAACACCGGAGTTTATAGGGTGAGGAAGTGAACAATGGCCGTCCACAACCGCGGCTATGGAACGGCCGGAAAGGAAATTAGAGACAAAGGCACAGATGGAGGGATAGAAACCGAAGGAGGGTAGTTTAGAAATTAAAGATTTATGCCAGACTCTATCGAAGTCTTTCGATATGTCTAGTGCAATAGAAAAAGTCTCACCGAAGTCCCGAAAGGAGGATGACCAAGAGTTAGTAAGATATGAAAGAAGATCACCAGTAGAGCGACCCTTAAGGAAGCCATACTGGCGATCTGAGAGCAGATTATGAGAAGAGAAATGCTTAAGAAATTTGGAAGCAAGAATAGTTTCAAAAACTTTAGAAAGACAAGAGATAAGAGCAATTGGACGATAGTTGGAGGGTTGAGAGCAGTCACCCTTCTTTGGGACAGGTTGAATGTGAGCAAACTTCCAGCATGAAGGGAAGACGTTAGAGGATAGACAGAGACGAAAGAGTTTGCCTCGGCAGGGAGTCAGCACGGAAGCACAGTTTTTGAGAACAACAGGAGGAACACCGTCCGGACCGTACGCCTTATTAGTGTTAAGCCCAGAGAGGGTAGAAAGTACATCTTTAGAAGAAATTAGGATATTAGGCATAAGTAAGAGAGAGGAGGGCGGAGAGGGAGGAACCTGTATACAATCATCTAATATATCCAGAATAGATTGTCATAACGTGGCATAATCCTCAAGGGGTTAGCATCAATATAACGCGGCATAATCCTCAAGGGGTTAGCATTAATATAACGCGGCATAATCCTCAAGGGGTTAGCATCAATATAACGCGGCATAATCCTCAAGGGGTTAGCATCAATATAACGCGGCATAATCCTCAAGGGGTTAGCATCAATATAACGCGGCATAATCCTCAAGGGGTTAGCATCAATATAACGCGGCATAATCCTCAAGGGGTTAGCATCAATATAACGCGGCATAATCCTCAAGGGGTTAGCATCAATATAACGCGGCATAATCCTCAAGGGGTTAGCATCAATATAATCCTCAAGGGGTTAGCATCAATATAATCCTCAAGGGGTTAGCATCAATATAATCCTCAAGGGGTTAGCATCAATATAATCCTCAAGGGGTTAGCATCAATATAATCCTCAAGGGGTTAGCATCAATATAATCCTCAAGGGGTTAGCATCAATATAATCCTCAAGGGGTTAGCATCAATATAATCCTCAAGGGGTTAGCATCAATATAATCCTCAAGGGGTTAGCATCAATATAATCCTCAAGGGGTTAGCATCAATATAATCCTCAAGGGGTTAGCATCAATATAATCCTCAAGGGGTTAGCATCAATATAATCCTCAAGGGGTTAGCATCAATATAATCCTCAAGGGGTTAGCATCAATATAATCCTCAAGGGGTTAGCATCAATATAATCCTCAAGGGGTTAGCATCAATATAATCCTCAAGGGGTTAGCATCAATATAATCCTCAAGGGGTTAGCATCAATATAATCCTCAAGGGGTTAGCATCAATATAATCCTCAAGGGGTTAGCATCAATATAATCCTCAAGGGGTTAGCATCAATATAATCCTCAAGGGGTTAGCATCAACATAATCCTCAAGGGGTTAGCATCAATATAACAGTAAATCTAAATGTTGTAAAATCCCTAATAAAGTGAATAATTAACTCTTTGAGGATTATGCTGTGTTTTCGACAGTTTATTCTGGCTATCATTAGACGATTTTATACAGCTTAAGAAAGATATGTGGGAATTATAAAGGTAAAGACTATCTCAACTAATCCTCTGACTTCCATATACCTTTCCTAATCTGAATAAAATCGTCAAATAATAACCATGAAACGAAATGCGCCCTCGTATCTCGAAAGGGTTAATAATACCCGTGAATGACTAAACTGGAGGAGCAAAGAACACGAGAGAAGAACAAAGATGATGAAAGGCAGAGGAGACTAATTTAAAGATGGTGAAGTAGGCTAAGGATAGAATAAGTTGACAAAGCCCCAGATGAAGTGACGAGAGAGAGAGAGAGAGAGAGAGAGAGAGAGAGAGAGAGAGAGAGAGAGAGAGAGAGAGAGAGAGAGAGAGAGAGAGATTACCGCTATATTGTTGTACAAATGTATGACTTTCACATATTAGAGTACCCAAAGGAAACTCGGTAAGCGAATGAGCGATTGTATTTATGGTTCTACTATTGATGAACACTGTCAATAGGCTTGTAAAATCCTGATATTGATTATCATACTAAAAACTGGCCTTATAACTACTCCATAACTCACTTTCGACCACTTTTCGTGTTTGTCATTCAACTATTTACTTTCCACAATTATTGCTTTTACTTTCTGTCAATTATACAGTATGTCCACCATTTCCCCATCAACCAATCTTGCTCTTCCCTCTTAGTGTTAGATTTTCTCCTCCAATTGCCGGACCTGTTACTTCATTCCTCCTACTCGAGGTGTTCCCATCTGGGCTATATTGTTTACTTCGCAAGCACTTCCATGTCCTGCATCTTACTTTTTATGCATTTTTTTTTTTTTTTTTTTTTTATGTAAATTTATATATGTATTTAGTTATTTTATATGTTTATATGTTCTATTTTTGCTGGTACTGTACATATTTATTTATTTATTTTGTGTTGTAAGCGTACTTACGACATAATTTGCTTATCTGTTTTCCGTGTTCTCAACTGGCAAAGTGTATTATTTATGTTTCTTCCATCATATTTTTACTAAATGATATTCCTATATCTGGTCTCTCTCTCTCTCACAGAAGTGGTACAAGACTTCATTATCACAACACACGAGTATGACTTTAATCTGATAGTCAGCTACATGGCCGATTTGCTTTCTATCTAACTACGCAATATATCTGCATATTTATCTGTCTTTAAGCTCTTTACATCAATATATCTATCTCTATCAACAATTAAGTTAATATTTTGGTAGCTTCTCAAAGTGTCTTATATAAGGTTCACTCTTTCAGGATGTCAATGATGTAGTCTTTCTTTTATTTTGGCTGACATTACACAATTGTATTCAATTTAGGGGGAAATTGTGGACATTAGAGGTTTAGTCGAGATTGTTTTAAAACCCACAGATTAATACAGATCGATCCTAAGCTGTATAATCGTGCCTTATGTTAACCATGAAATGTGAAATATCGTCATAAAACCCCCGGGGATTAAACGAGTTGCATTGCTCCGCTCACATGAAACGTGTGTGTGTGTGTGTGTTTTTTTTTTTTTTTTTTTTTTTTTTTTTTTTAATACGAATATTCATTATCCCCATGTGATTCAGAGGCTGAGTGCCACAGTAAACAGTGGGCAACAGAATCTTAGAAGAAAAAAAAACCCCAGCATATCAACATTACATTTTGTGAGCTCGCTTATCGTCACTGTCAATCAGTAATAAACAGTTGTTTAGTATGTATTTACCGTTATTGTGACAAGCGTGTTACTGTTTTATTTCTATATATTTGAATTGTTACATATTGTGTCTATTCTTGTAGGTATGCTGTCCATGATTATGTGGTATTTTGATGCTTTTTCTGGTAAATGATAACAAACATACTACTAGACAAGCCTAATACTATTTTAATTATTGAATTTCCTTTCAAAATTACTGCTTCCATAGATGGTTTAGCTATACATTAATAGAGCTTTAAAAATATTACAATGCAAGTTGAATATCAATTAATTGATGCTCAGCAGATTTTCCATTATGTGTGTGTGTGTTTATATTGCTTTGCCAAGTAGATTATTTAGTTTTAAAATATAATTAACCTACCCACCACAGCTACACATGATGTTATCAACAACCCAACTATTCATAGAACCATATTTGTATCAATTAACGCACCATGCATATCTTATGTTGAGTATATTAGTCCATCGAACTTAACTCATTTATCCAAAGTAACAAAATGGTTTAGTTCTTTGAGTTTTACCAACTAATGTATTTGCCTACATACCAACTCATATTCATTAATTTAAACGTTATTACACACAATTCCAAGTTGTCACCCATACAAAGTGCGAGAATAAAAATTAAGTCTCTATAACCGGAGTTGCGTGGGGAAACGTGTACAAATTCCTATAAGGTATCCTGAAATATGATTAATATTAAGAACGGGGTGTTACTTAATTCTATAGGTTCAGGAACTAATGTCTAGCGAAGCCAATCCTTAGTGATCTTAGCCCCAATCATTGTTCTTTCCACTCACTAAAACATTACGCTTTCCATAATGCAGTTGAGTCGAGTACATGATTAGATTGATATCCAAAATTCGAAAATGGATATTAATCGTGATCGTGTATTCAACCTTTAACTGTGTTGGTGGTGTAGTAGTTTAGATGCTTATGTTCTGGGTGTGGTGTCCCGAGTTCGAATCCCGGGAGGACCATATGCTTTCATTAGTTTATTCAAGTGCATTGGGGTTTGTAATTGATGATTAATGTTAAGAACGGGGTGTTACTTAGTATGTATCCTGCGACTTGTGCATGAATACATTCTCCAAGTAGGATTTCCCTTCTCCATAATATATATAGGAAAAAGTTAAGATTCCATTATCACGCCGTGGTGTAGTGGATTAAAAGCTTGGACACTCGTTCTGAATGTCGGAGGTTCGAGTTCGGCTGGGAGTAGATAAAATTCATTAGCTCACATGTATCTACGACATATATTTGACATATATATATATATATATATATATATATATATATATATATACAGTATTATATACATTATTATTATTTTTTTCAACTACTCCCTCATGGGCGTAGGCTGAGAGCCTGTACATTCATCTGTTATACATTGAACGGTGTAGCCCAGAGGTCTTGTTCCAGTCTAGAAAGTGAAACATGTGAAGCACTTTCAGCGGCAACCAGCCCCTGACATCTTGCCTTCGCAGGATGCATGAGGCTTGATTGCTCACTCATGGTTCAAAGTAGCCCCATCTCTAAGCTGCTTCGCCCCAGTGCTTCACTGTCTAATCTCCTAGACTTGGACCCTCACTCTCAGAACGCCACCTATTGAGCAATGAACTCACTAGACATGTCTCCCTGTGGCCTATTTTGAATATGGGAATATTCATACAGTGCTATTTAATTAGGGAACAATGAGGGTGTTTTGTTGGCGTTTCGGTGGGCTTTGTGGTAATGAACTGATACTATGTATAGCACAAATTCCATCCCAATAATATCTTCCCATTGATACATCAGGATTTGAACCTGGGACCATTAGATTACCAGTCCAGTGGCAAGACCACTCCACCACACCTCCCCTATATATTTGTATTCAAGTGATTGTTGGCTAGTGTTATGAGATGCTTTAATTTATCACGCTTTATACCAGTTCGTTATTTCCACCTACCTACCTACCTATTTTCACCTATGTGGAGTTCGCCACTCTTGCTAGTGGCACCGAAGAGTGCACCGCCCTTCGTTGTTGTTTGAGAATTGGTGCAGCAGACTATTCGAAGAGGCGGAGCGCTCCCTTGCGAAGATGGGCTCGTCTGGCACTTTTTGTAGTTCGACATCGAGAGCTCTCTTGAAGCTGTCTAACGAGACGCCTCTCATGTCTCTTACTCGCCGCGGGAGTTTGTTGAAGAGACTCTATGTGATAACCAGCCCTCTCGCAGAGAGCCCATAGCACCCAGATTTGTCATCTTGGGGATATCGCATTCCCAGCCTCTCCTATCACTGAACTTCATTGCTATTGGGGTATGTAGATTTGGTACAAAACCCTCTGCGATTTTCCACGTATATATTATTAAGTATCGTTCCCTTCTATGTTCCACATACAGCTTTAGTGATTTTTAAACTCTCCCAATAGTGTAACTGTTTTGCTGAGTTTATATGTAAGGTGAAGTTCGTTTATCCTCGCATATAAACTCAGTCAAACCACTAAAATCACTAAAGCTCCGAACTATAACACTCAGCGGGAACACAACTGACTTTAATATATAAATATTATATCAATCAATCTCCACCAATGTCACAGAATACACAGTTTCGGTACACAAGTTTTATTTCTTATTTAGCTAGGGTACAAGGCACAATAATATATGTGAGTCTTATCTATATCAGAATAAGCTCAAATGAATGTAAGAATAGTATTTCAATAAACACAATTATTCCTGATTCATAATATAACAGGAATATAATGTAATGCAATTGCACAAATATATCAATGAAACATAGATATAATAACTATATAAATATAGCATAAATAGATACAGAGAGGTTAGTCTCAAAATACAAACACTGATATCCTGATAAAGAGCAAACGCGAGGTAGCGAGTGAACGAGGTAGGTAAATAATACTGCGGAGACACACACACAATGACAAGTTTATATGTAAATTAAGATATCAGTTGAGCAGTGAATAACTTGACGTTAATTCAACATAAAAAAAAGATATAAATGTAAATCAACTCATAGAGTTACAATAATAAATATAAATTCAGTGAACTAGTAATCAAATATATTAGCCTGTGTGTGGGGCTGAAGATCTTGCCGTGGAGAATTAACGTGACGCGAAATTGACAGGAGTTTATATTCAACTCAAAAGAAGGCTCAAACTGAGTTTGAATTCAGGAAGCACAAACATTGAAATAGTCTTACTAAGAGACTGATGATAAACACTCTCTGTGAACACTTATACATGCAATTGCATACCCAGCTAATAATAACATATAGAATAAGATCTTGTATAGTGTTCACTGGTATTTACGTATAGTGTGCATGTATATTTCCCGAACGAATATATCTATAACTCTTATATGGAATATAGGAAACTATATCCCAAGAAATATAGATATATCAATGTATAGAATTTGTTTTGTTCTCTCAACATGAGTGACGATTGCTAGGAGAGAATTAACCCGGCAAGTGCGGATCTACTTATGTAAGGTGTACCGGTGCGCTGCGGAACTCCTTATATAATCCAAGGCCTAAAAAAAAAAACATTTAAACCAGCCCAGTATACCGGGTATATATATATATATATATATATATATATATATATATATATATATATATTTTTTTAATTGCCCCTTGGCCATGCCAAATATCATTCCTCCACATCCCATCCTTCCCCCCTTCCCCCCTTCAATTATCACCTATTCACTCTCTTATTCCCTTATTTCGTCGATATACTTTTGTGCTATCAATAGCGATTCATAAGCAAGCTGTGCCTGTATGTGCTACATAGCGGATCAAAGAGAGAAAGAGAGACAATTACACGACAGTGTCTCTCCAGACGTCGTGACGGGTGGTAGGCTGGCAGGCTGGCTCAACCTTCAGTTATGTAACTCCCGATCTAATTTGCCGATTTTGACCATCCAAACGCTGTTTCCAATTGTGTTATTGCTGTAACAGGTTAATACCTTTATAATCAACGTAAAATAGGCGCATATGGATAAGTATTAATTATATTTATGGTACGATGACGATTTGAGTGAAGTAAACAGTCTAAATACCTCCGCACAGGGGTGGCTGTATACTATAGGGGTACGCAGCGGAGGGGTTAATAATCTAGTAAGATGACGTTAACTTGAACACTTAGCATATCTTATATAACTTTCGCAAGAATCACTAAAACATCGAACAAGAGGCACTTAACTTTGGTGAAGTATAGAAGTAGGAGCCGTGAGAGATCTGGTCACTCGTGGCGACCGAGTATGTTGTCCACTGCCTGTTGACACCAGGGGGTCGCCTTCCTCACACGCACTAACTAGAATGGTCACTTCTAGCTCGCCTACTACACTCCTTCTTTGACACTTCACACACACACAGCTTGCAAGATACTTTTTAAGGGGAATTAGTTTAACAGCTTTGGAAGTATATTCCGAGTTGATTTAATCCAGCTATTAAGCACGTTTGCCCCGAAAGGAGAGGTACCCGAAAGCGGAATCAACTTTGCCTAACAATATCTTGTTTCGGGCAGGTAATATTCTGTTTTTAATTTGGTGTCCGGATAGTGCGTTTCAGAACATGAGAGGCATGTGAATTACAGGTTTTGGATTATTGTTGCGGTTATTAACTTTCTTTAAATTATAATACATATTATAGTTTGTTTGTTTGTTTTCCTGGCGAGTGATAATGATCCTGTAGTTTTGTTTTTGAAGTCTAGAGGTCTAGGGAGCAAACCAACACAATCCCCCTCTCCCCCCTTTCCCTTAATAATGAATTACTTCGATGGGCAAATGTTAGCTTTTGGATGGTCTCGTCTGCATGGTCTCAACGCAGTGACAATACCTTGTTCATTAAAGGTAGGACATAAATCTTGACTTTTAACCCTTCCTCCCCGGGCTGTCTTAGCTAATGACGGTCGCCCCTACCCGGGCGATATGGCCGAAAAATGTCTAGGCCTAGGCTACCGTATTTATGTTTATTTTCACTGCTAGAACTTTCCCACTCATCTATAATCGTGGTGCGGTTTTCAATCTGTGTTTTGGCATTGAGTAGAGCTCTGTAAGTCAACTGGTTCAGTTGTGATGATGATTTCAGTGGAGCCAATATTGCAGAGATGTTGCCAATATGGGGGCTTTTTAGACACTAATTTCGTCATGACGTCAGAACAATAACATTGAGGAGTCTTCTCCTTCTTGTTTTCGGAGGTGCGGTGACGAACGCTTGGGTTTGTTGACATACGTCGTATGCACGGCGTTCGGACCAAGCTTAATTAGGCTATTAAGCTCATGCCTTAGATAAGGCATACCGGGTAGTGGCCCTTCTTTCGTGCTGTCCTTACCTAAGGCAGCCCGGGTAGGAAGGGTTAACCTCTGTAACTAAAAAAGGGCTGAGTAATCAAGTTAATTTTTCTACCAATGGGGGACAGGCAAAACATCGTCTGCTATTCATCGCGCTTTCCTGTCGCACCCAAAAAAAATCTGTTTCCATCGAGTGGATCAAAATCTATAAATCACAGTCATCAAAATATCATTCGATTTCTATAGTCATGAATGTTACAGACATACTACTCTCAAAATATATTCAGTACATTGTCCAATATACAAAGTATCTATGATGAATAAAAGAGATTTTATTAGGCCTACACAAACAAATGGTAAGCGTCCTAAAAGTAGTCCTGTTATTATTTCAATAGATAGGTATCCATGTCCTAAAAATGATAATACTATGTATACAAACTTGAGATGAACGTATAAAATAATCGGCATTAGCCACTTTACTGAAAATTAGAGTATACAATAATAAGCTAGTTTCAGAAGTGGCATGAGCAATCATAAATTGATGCCAGTGTTCGCTAGCCATAATTGTCATTAAACAAAACAACTCGGACAGTCAATATCTCTTCCCCACTTTTCTTACTTTGTTAAATTTAAAAATTTTCATGCATCTATGTGCACATTAGCAGTAATTGTCGTAGATATTTGTTTCCCACAGATGGAAATCTTAAATATAATGTGGATTATAGCCTTAATGAAGGTAAAAAGGCTAGTTATAGATTGTGTGCATGTGTGTGTGTGTGTTTGTATTCCAAGGGTTGCCAGCACACATCCACGCATCTCAAAACTCGCCCAAAAGTAGCCCAATCACCTAATATCGCAAAACATAAAAAAATCAGCTGTTTTAATCCTATCATCACACATTTTCTGATATGTTTATCTTTAAAAGCCATGCGTGTATGATACTATGAGTTCCCCAAATAGCATTAGGCCTAGACCCATATAATTATATGAGTAGTAGTACTTGTCACATCATCTAAATATCAATGAAATCACCACATTATTATCAAATTCATGCACACATCAAATCTGCATCAATGTCCCAATCCCCCCTCACAAGCAATCACTTTGATTATTCAGTCATCGCCACATACCATACATGTATAGTGCAACCAACAGCAAATAGTTTTCCAAAAGCCACGATATTAAATTTAGCCTATCTATAAAGACGGGGATAACTCGACACCTCCGCAACTTGAATAATATATAGTAAGTGAAATAGCGGGACCCAAAGGAGAACCGCACAGCATAGCCGCGGTCAGAGAATCCAGGAACAGCAGGACAGAGGGATTTAGAAAGCAAAACATTTCCCATTCTCCAGAGAACGGGAAACTCAAGAACGGGAAAGTTGACCCGTGGACCCATTCTAAAATTCCCGGGCAAACAGGTGAGTTGCCCCCAAAAGGCAGGTCAAGCCCCACCAATCATCACCTCACATGCCCCCCCCCCCCCCCCCCCCCCCCCGCCCCCCCTACTCACAGCGCGGGGCTCAAACAACCAAGGCAGAACTTTCCCCCGAATACTTCAATGAACAAGACGTGTTTATGCAAGCTATGCATAAAGAGCCCTGGGAATATTTAAATCATTTATTCACCCTCGAGAAGCTGCCATACGAGAAGAAAAGCGAAATGGTGATAGGAAGTGCCGCTTAAGAAAATCATTGCATAAACAATCCATATAGCCAAAACAATTAGTGAACAGAAAATCACCAATTACATCATCAGGCTAGATAGTATAAATAAGAAACAGAGGTCAAAGGGACAAGAACCTCAATGCGATATTATTAAGCAACATTATATATTTTTCATGTAATTATTATCCTCGACGCCACTTTTTATGTATTTACTAGGCCCCTGTTAATGTGGGATCATGCAACCTGACCAAGAGAAATACCCCAAATATAGCCTGACTGAAATTATAGGAAGTCAGTTTACACTCAGTTGGCTTACTCCGTCAGGATTATATTGTCCGGAAGTATTACCCACCTATACTAGTGCTCCGTCAGGATTATATTGTCCGGAAGTATTACCCACCTATACTAGTGCTCCGTCAGGATTATATTGTCCGGAAGTATTACCCACCTATACTAGTGCTCCGTCAGGATTATATTGTCCGGAAGTATTACCCACCTATACTAGTGCTCCGTCAGGATTATATTGTCCGGAAGTATTACCCACCTATACTAGTGCTCCGTCAGGATTATATTGTCCGGAAGTATTACCCACCTATACTAGTGCTCCGTCAGGATTATATTGTCCGGAAGTATTACCCACCTATACTAGTGCTCCGTCAGGATTATATTGTCCGGAAGTATTACCCACCTATACTAGTGCTCCGTCAGGATTATATTGTCCGGAAGTATTACCCACCTATACTAGTGCTCCGTCAGGATTATATTGTCCGGAAGTATTACCCACCTATACTAGTGCTTCGTCTGGATTATATTGTCCGGAAGTATTACCCACCTATACTAGTGCTCCGTCTGGATTATATTGTCCAGGAGTCGTTCACCCTAGCGCTCTGTCCGGATTATATTGTCCGAGAGTTGTTCACCCCCCAGGAGAGAAGGTGCCTGCTGTCCTGTGCCCCCCTGTCCTTGGACTCCTGACGAAGTGGTCCCCTGATGTCCAGCCGCCGTGCCCGAAGCTCTACAACGCCCCGACCCTCGTACTTGGCCCTTCTCCCCCCCCCCACGCTATCCTAAGTGTTTCTTATCTTATCTCAATTTGTGGCTATAGTTGAAGGTAAGGTAGAATATGCGAGTATTCCGGAAGTGTTAATAAGTTGGTCTGTGCCAACGATCTATGCCACTTAATTACTCTTTTACCTAATTGTGTACACGTTACATACCGGTAGTCATTTATCCTCCCATTTTATCTAGTTCTGTTCAAGTGAATTCAGAGTACCAGATATTGCTCAGTGCATCCTTTGAAGTGTAATCCTTATCGTATTATTTATAATCATTAATTGTACACACGTTATGTAAACTGATCTCTATCCAGCCTAAAAATGGAATACTCTCAGATTTCATCTTTATATGTTATTTATTCTCTTGTGTATCCAATTTGAGGCGAAAGTGTACTGTATACTGTGAAGATATTCCCTATTTCACCATCATTTACCTAGGACCTATGCCCAAATTTTAATCCATTTATCTTTCCATATAAAAGGTATAATGAGTTAACCTTAATTCAATTATTCATGCTAACTAGTTTATCCAGTGCTTGTGAATTAATCTAGTCTACGTGTGGATTGTTAGTAATTTTTTTCACACATTTATAGTGACTCTTATTCAACTTATTTTTATTTGTGTCACCGTATTGTATAAGGGACCGACTCTCTATTAATTTACTATTGTAACAGTAAATATTGTATTACATCACGCGTTATGTAATCCACTCTACGTCATTTCTTTGATTCACGTATTGCCTGTTAGGGATTTGTTAATGTATTCAAATTTCCTTTTCATATTACTATCGTAGTATTTTAACCAGTACAACTTCGTCGTGTACGCCCCTTTTTATTCTGAGTTGATTCGAACTCGAATTTACTGTGATTTCCAGTCGCATCTTAATCGAGTGTATTTTCCTCTTTTTATATTAATTTGCATTAATTTCAAAAACCCTGTTATAGTGATTCATTGACCTAAATTTTAATTTTAATTTTATATATGTGTGATTTGATCTCATACCTGATCTATAATTATTTTTCGTACCTCGTGTGTAGATTCTTTCACAAAACCGCTTTGACAATTTAGTTCTAATTTAAACTACCTTGCCTCTAAGACCCTTAGTGTATCTCTAACTTTCATCTGTGAATTATAATCGCACTAAAGAAAATTGTGAGTTTACATATAAGCAGTCAATCTGACCTAGGGTCGAACGCACTACACCTGTTTATCTTACCTGTGTGACCCCTTGCTAATTCCCTTGATAGCCGCTCACCGCGCCGCGCCGTGAACGCTTTCTCAGACAGGTTCGGTTCATACCAGAAATCTTCACGCTAGATGCTTCGCTCACATGAGTGTCATCATCTTATTGAATTACTGTGTACATGTGTAAACTTATTTTTCATGCATATTCTTATTACTGATACTGTGTGTGTGTGTAACGTGACTTATAATATTTAAAGTTATCATTATAGACTATTCTATTTTTGATATGTCACTGATTTCCTTTACCTGCTGCCATACATGAAAGAGAGGTATAGTTAAGTTACCCTTCCATGCCATTTAATAAATCAGAGTGTAAAGTAACCTGTGTTCAAATTGTGTGAATGCTGCCTTAGTGTGAGAAGTTATTGCAAGATGTATAAAGCTAGACGTGACCCTGTCGAGCATATTCTATCTCACTATATCCTATTACAGGATTGTTAACGAGATCATAAAAAGTCGAGTTGAAATACCAACCCGACATTTCACTGGTGGCAGCGGTGTCTCGATACGCATATCAGCTTGATTAATTTTTTCTTGCTTGCACTCACAACTTCCCCAATCACTTTGGCAGCCAAATCTCTCGATATCCCGGCATTTAAACCCGAGGAGAACGACATAGGAATTTATATGGAAATGGTCAAACTCGTCCTGGATCTGATGTTCCAGGACACAAGACGCTTCCAAGACTTACACAGTAGTAGTGAAGTTAGGTAAATAGCCTATGCAGGAAAAGTATCAGGGTATGTGCGTGACCAAATGCCTGGTTTAACCTGGGCACCATTTGAGAGTTATGTAAAAACCGCCATTGACCCTGTCCTAGGACAAATTATCTCGGACAGGCACTTTCATCATGTCCAATACCATGGGAATTTGGACGACACGATCAGTGAGTTAACAAAGCTCGCTGTTACCGCATTCACGGAGGAAACCCCCGCCCAAAGGAAAAAGATTATTTTCAGTGCCTTACTGACGATTTTACCTTTGGCGGTGGCGGATCACTTCTCCATCGTTGAACCTACTAATTATGAAAAGGACATGCCGTTCTTAAGGCGGATTGTGACCCTGAGACAAACCCGGGGTCAAGATATGGTAGCTGCAATACAGAAAGCCACCACACACCTGTCCACCGTGCCTGCCCCTAGCCCTATGGCACCCTGAGCCAGTGATAAGGCTGAGGAATGGGCCAGGTTTCGCCCGGCAGACTGTAAACCTTGCAACAATAAGTGTCTGTTGACGTCCTTGTGGAGGTCCTTCACCGAGCTGACGAGAACAAGGACCAGATCACCAAGTTGGTGGGCCCAGATTCCCTGGATTAAACCAAGGCAGATCGCCACTATTAAGGAGGACGGCACAGCCGGATTTGATGAAGGCTCCGGAGAGGACCCAGAGCCAGAAATGGAGGCACCACAAGATCTGGATTTTCAGACCGCCCCCGTACACAAATAACCGTCAAAATGGCGGGGGCTCATTAGGAAGCAGACTCAGAAAAACTGCCTATCTACAGGAAACTCACTCTGAATGGGGTGAAAGTCTGTTTACTTATCGATACGGGAGCGTCCTGATCATGCCTCTTCTCTCCCTTCTTCAAACAGCACAAGAAAGCCTTCGGCACTATCCAACCTTCCTCCATTGTGTTAGTAAGTGCTGATGCCAAAGTTATAAACAAATTTGGACAAACACTTCCCCTATATGTGAATACCCTTGTTCCTAACCACGGAACAAACCACTCTTTCGTGGTTTACGATGGATATTTGGGTCTCGATTTACTCACTAAACTGAGTGCTTCCCTCGATTGTGGGAGAAGAAAAATTACATTCGCACCCCCCCCCCCCCCAAAAAAAAACAAAAAACAAAAACAAAAACAAAACTAGTGCCTCTCATCGAGGCACCCAACCTAAACCTCAGACTAGAGATACCCCCCGCCCTTGTCCTTCTTCCCCCAAAATCTTACCTTTAATCCAGCCCATTCCTACCATACCACTCCCCAATCCTGTTCCTTCCCCTCAAACTTCGATTCCTACCCCTTGCCTCTTGCCCATCACTCAAGCAGTCACTGCCAAACTCATGACACTCCCACCTCATCATGAAAAATGGATCCCCATTGTGCCCACCTTGCCTGGGGATGCCATTATGACCCCTCACCTCCAAAGCCCCTTTGATAGGGACTGCCTAACCGCTCCTAGTATAATTTCTAACCGATTAAATTGCATCAAAATCGCCAACATATCAGATCAGCCCATTACCCTACCAAAAGATTTAACCATTGGAAAACTAGAGCCTTATGCGGAAGAGCTATCCATTCCCGCTGATATTCCCTCTCACACTCCTTTACCCCTACCCTCTATTCCTTCCCATTTAACCCAACAACAACAAGCCGACCTGAAAAATCTCCTAACCACCTACCAAGACATTTTTGCCACTTCAAATCTAGACCTGGGAAAAACCAACGTGCTCCATCATCCTATTCATACAGTTGGACACCCCGCTAAGCAACCCATCAGAAGAAAAAATCCAATTCAAAGACAAGAAGAGGAATCCTAGGTAAAAGACATGTTGGCCACAGGAGTGGTCCGCCCCTCTACAAGGCCTTGGTCATCCCCGGTAGTACTTGTACTTGTACGAAAGAAAGACGGGACTATCCGATTCTGTATAGATTACCGCAGACTCAATGATGTAACGATTAAAGACGCCACCCCCCTTCCCAGGATTGATGACTCCTTAGACTCCCTCCTTGGAGCTAAATGGTTCACTACCCTGGATTTACAAGCAGGGTACTGGCAAGTTCCAGTCCTCCCCGAACATCAACAGAAGACGGCGTTCGCCACCAGCCAAGGCCGACTGTACGAATTCACCATATTACCTTTCGGTTTATGCAATGGTCCTGCCACATTCTCCCGATTGATGGAATCCGTGTTGCAAGGGTTAACCTGGGAAACCTGCCTGGCCTACCTGGACGACATCATCGTGTTTGGGAAAACCTGGGCTGAACATCTACAGCGCCTCCAGCAAGTCTTCCAAAGAATCCGAGAAGCCAACTTAAAACTGAAACCCTCAAAATGTACGTTGGCAAAGACTGAAGTACAGTTTCTAGGCTACATCGTATCCGACAAAGGAATTGCACCAGATCCGAACAAATTAGATGCCATTGGGAAAATTACCCCCCCCCCCCCCCCCCATAATGTCAAAGGAGTCCGAGCATTTCTCGGGCTAGCCTCATATTATAGAAGGTTTGTAAACAAAATTGCCACCATTGCTAAACCTCTCCATGACTTGACCAAGAAAGATGAACCATTCCTGTGGACACCGCAACGATTACAGGCTTTCAATACCCTGAAGGAATTATTGATTGCATCGCCTGTCGTCTCGTTCCCAGAATACACCCAACCCTTCCGATTGTACACGGATGTCTCCCAAACTGGAATAGGTGCCGTGTTAGGACAAACACGAGAGGGCCGGGAACACATAATAGCCTGTGCCAGTCGAACCTTAAACCCAGCAGAAGTAAACTATCCTGTGACAAAAAGAGAATGCCTGGGTATCATTTGGGCCCTTCAACATTTTAAGGCCTATTTTTCAGGTGTGAAAGACACCATCATCACCGACCACCGCGCCCTACAATGGTTAAGGAAATCCTACACTAAGAATGATTTAACTGTCAAATGGAGAGAGAGTTTGGAAGAATTCGATTTTGAAATAGCCTACAGACCTGGGAAACTCCATACCAATGCTGACGCACTGTCTCGGCTACCCACGGCTTCCACCCCAGAGGCGTACCCCCCCCCCCCCCACCCTGAGGTTCGCCCCATTTTAGCCGTCCACCATCAAGATTCAACGGATCAAGAACAACAAGAACTCCTCAAATTATTTCAATGACAAGAAAAACCTGACTGGATGCCTCGAACCATGTTCTCCCAACTCACCAGACGAGGAAACAACCTGTTCACGCCCGAGGGAAAAATTGTAATCACCCCGACAGCAGCCCTGGCCACTATGTAATCCATGCATAATTATGCACAATGGCATCCGCCTGGCCCAACGAAAACTGACAGCCACCTTTCAACAAGTATATTGGACCCCTTCCCCATACATCACAGCTAAGCGCATCACTGAAGCCTGTCACGCCTGTGCCCTAGGCAAAGACAGGACCCGCACCCCGGGACCTTCTGGAAAGTTAGTGGCAACCAAAGCTTGGCATCTATTAACCCTTGATGTGATGGGACCATTGGAAGGAAGTCAAGGCTTCAAATATATCATTGCTTTCGTGGACACATACTCAAAATATGTGATTGCCTACCCAGCTAAAGAGCATTCCGCATTAGCAGTAGCAGAAGCCATGATCCAACATGTGTTCCCTTACTTCGGTTTGCCAGAGGCCATACATTCCGACAACGCCCCAAAATTTGCCAGCCACATCTGGTCCCAGCTATCTCAAATGTGTGGATATAAGATCAGCCACTCCTCCTCATACTGGCCCCAAGGAAACTCCATCTGTGAAAGAAGCCACCGCACGATTGCAAATCAAGTCCGGACAAGATTGCAGCAGATGAATACCAAGGATTGGCCCGGCCAGGTAAAAATCGTTCAATGGCGAATTAACACTTGCCCCCGGAAAGACGGGATCTCACCCCATGAGCGCATCTTTGAAGTGCCACCCCTACTGCTCCCATTACACCATCTAGCTGTCCTGTATGAGCCCTCATCTAATTTTGATCAGTCCCTAGTTCAGTTAAAGAATCGCCTACGACAACTCCAGTATCTGCAAGACCTAAAACCTGATGAAACCGCCAAAGTAAGTCCTCATCATGTTGGTGACCTCGTGATGGTTGCTCAACTGCCAGTGCCGTCCAAATTAAAACCCAGATATCAAGGCCCTTTCGAAATTTTAACTGTTCCAAATTGTTATCAGGTAACTATAAACTATTTTGGTGAGTCACGCACATACCGAAATAGATATGCACGTAGGTTTCAACCATTAGATGAGAATGCCATTATGGTTGCAGATTCCACAGATAATAACAGGTTGCCTGCTACTAGTGACCAGAAATTGGGGACCTTGAGGTCCCCAATTTCTGATCAGAACCTCTCCCCCCTCCTCTTCCTTCCATTTCCCCACTACCTCCTCTTAGAGGGGAACTCATTCGTCAACTTCTTTCTCCCATACCTAAACCATATAATCGCCCAAACCCCCTTCAAATAAATCTCCCATCAAGATCATTCGGTTCCATCAGCCCCTCTCCACTTCCTCCTCACGTTGTCTCTGTCCCTCTCCAATTGTCTACTCAAACTGAAGATAATGTCGTCAGAAAATCCCCCACCCCTCCCCTTCTGTCAGTCTGCAAAACTTTTCTGAATCTACATGCACCCTTCCTAGTTCACCAATCTTAAAAACTATCCCCCGTTTTTCATCGTCAATCACCTTCTTACATAACCCCCCTCTCTTCGCCCCAACCTAATAATCAACCAGACACCTTAATCCCCCTGACCAGTACACCTGCTCAGATGAGACCTGATTGGGTCCTTCCACCAACTACAGTTACCACGCCTCCTCTCCAACCATCAACATCCCCCATCATGCCTACTTCCATGCCATATGAACCTTCCAACATTCAGAAAACTGTTTCTACTTCACCCCTTGCTAATGTGTCCATGCCAACCCAAAATCTTCAAACACCCAGCTTAATGTCCCCCTTATCTGATCCAACATGTACGATTTTCGGGCGTTGTGTGAAACCACCGCAGAGATGGGCTCCCACCTTCCGACCAACCTCCAACCGGCGGCCTCCCCTAAAAGGCACCACCTCGCGCCACATCAAGGGCGCCGCCACTTCTACTGTGAGGTCACCTAGCCAGCCTGTGTCATACCCTCACACCTATGACACAGGCCTCCTTACTGCCAGGCGCCACCCACCTGGGCCATCCACTTCCAACACTTCTATACAGTGGACACTTCACGAGCAACTCCTCCACCAGCAACAACTCCAGCAGCCCTTAAACCTGGATCCAAGATGAAGATAAACAGTGTATTCATCTCCTCCGACCGGAAGCAGCCTGAAGCCCACATCTCCCCGAGTCATCTCCTTCAGGTGACCAACAACTCCACGGCACCACTCGAAGTAACGGTGAAAATTGACCCCGACATCTCTCCTGACGAAACTACAACCCTCTGGTGCTTGGTACTGAACCGTTTGACACTGACTCTCACCACCCCCACTTGCCGCAAGTATATAGTGAGGTCTCGAAGTCGAGACTTTTATTCCGTCGAAGGTGATGAAATAACGGGACCCAAAGGAGAACCGCACAGAATAGCCGCGGTCAGAGAATCCAGGAACAGCAGGAGAAAGGGATTTAGAAAGCAAAACATTTCCCTTTCTCCAGAGAACGGGACACTTAAGAACGGGAAATTTGACCCGTGGACCCATTCTAAAATTCCTGGGCAAACAGGTGAGTTGCCCCCAAAAGGCAGGTCAAGCCAGACCAATCATCACCTCACACGGCCTGCCCAATCACAGCGCGGGGCTCTTTGGGGAGGTGTGGCGGAGTGGTCTTGCCGCTGGATTGGTAATCCAATGGACCCGGGTTCAAATCCAGATATGTCAATGGAAGATATTATTGGGATTGAATTTGTGCTGTACCTAGTACCAGTGCATTACCACAAAGCCCACCGAAATGCCAAAAAAATACCCTCATTGTTCCCTGATTAAATAGCACTGTATGAATTGTGACGCTCACCGCTTCCCCCAGAACCGCATGGCTTACTCGCTAGGACTCGCCAGGGCAGAGAATGTTGCTACAGTCTACCTATCATTGTGTACTTTCCTTCTCGAGAAAGCTTGTGTTGCAGACAGTTCAGAACTGTTCTTTATTTTCGTCTGTCACAATCCTTTCTATTTTATTTAGTCAATTGAAAGTATTGTGTTAAGTAGTTGAATGATGGGAAGGCGAGCGGGAGAGAGAGAGAGAGAGAGACCAGGTGGTGTGACTTGGTGGTGAGTGTGGCGCATGGCTGGCCCCCTTACATAGGCCTCGCGGGATTTGTTGCCTCCTGCCTAACACTGCCTACTAGGCGGCTGCTTACTGGGCGACTGTCGTGCGCCCTCGTGCCATTCCTGCGAACTGGGACTCCAGCGAGGCGGTCCCTGGCAATATCCTTGTCAGATCCGTCCCAGACAGCATACTCTAAGCATCTCCCATGAACTGTTCCACACTCTTGTCTTAGAATCTTTCTCTTCTACTGCCTCTATCATTTCCACTACTTCCTCACCTTTTATTAATATCAATCCCCCTCTGGTTCCCTGCATCCACACCTTGAATTGGTTTCTTATGTACTAGGCTAAGGTTGAAGATAGTCGTTGTCTTTTTGGGAGATTGTATTGCTCGGACTGTCTCCATCAATCACTAATGTTTCTACAGGGTTAAATAATGCTAGACTAGGGATCAGGTACCTTGCTGTTGGTGTTTTTACTGTGTGTAGGCTACTTTTGAGCTGCACGACACTACGGATTCTGTGGGTTACCTGGGTGGATCTTTTGCCTGTGTACCGTGGAGTTTAGACTGTGTAGTGCGTGAGGGCTGCTTGCCTAATCCACCCAACATTGTTCTAACTCTATTTGCTTTTACTTTTGAGGGTCGCCAGGAGGATACTCAATACTTGTGATCGTGAATCCTCAAGAGAGCACCCCTTCATATTAACGTAATCAGGCCGCACAGACCCAAGGTCCACACTAGGCTAGGAGCTGCCTGGCTCCACCAGAATTCTGTACCTTTGCGCATCCCAGCTAGACTTTATTAACCCGGGTAGACATTAGCTGGATTAGATCATATACTCTTTTATACATACCCATTATTTCTACACAGGCATTTTGAGGTCTAGGTTGCTGTAGAGAGACACAACCAGCATAGACCGGTTTTGTTAATAGGAGTACTACTTTTTCGTGGCGAGCATTATTACTGTTGCACCGCTTATAATATTCTTGTGTCCAATAACATTATAGGTCCAGCCTTTTTGTGTATTTAGCCTACACGTGCATTGTCATGCCTCCTGCTATTTTGTGGTTCCATTTCCGATACCTTCTTCTTAGTAGCATCCGACATTATTCAGAAGATTCCTTGTTCGGTGCTTGAGTACTTTACAACACTTTCTTTCATAAAGGAGTGACAGATATTATTGATTAAAGTAACGTTAAGTAAACCTTCTTCTTGTTTGCATTAGATCACTCTTGTGATTTAATTAAGTTAACTATCTTTTCCTTGTGTACCATAACTAAGCAACCATATGTTATAGGTAATAGGCTGTTTCAGAGAACATCAGCCTATAGTAGAAGCACATAGATACTGAGAGTTAAGATACCCCGCTATCGCAGATATAACTCTGGAGGGTATATGTGTTCTTTGTTCGACGGGATTATATATCAGGGGTTGGATCTAGCGTTTCCGTTGTTGCATTTATGCCAGTCTAGTCCAATGTATAAGAGCCACTGATTTATACGAGACCCGGTCATAACAGAATATTCCCATATTCAAAATATGCTACAGGGGGACAATGCCTAGTGAGTTCAGTGCTCAATAGGTGGCGTTCTGAGAGTGAGGGTCTGAGTCTGGTGGGTGAGACAGTGAAGCACTTGAACGAAGCAACCAGCGGCTTCAGAGATGGAGCTGCTTCGAGCCATGAATGGATGCTTCACATGTCTGACTCCCCAGACTGGAACGAGACCTCACGGGCTTCACCGTGTTAAGCCGTGGATTGTAAAGGCTCTGAGCCTATGCCCGAGAGGGAGTAGTTGAAATATAGAATAAAACAAAAAAACAAAAAAACAACCAAGGCAGAACTTTCCCCCGAATACTACAATGAAAATGTGTTTATGCAAGCTACGCATGAAGAGCCCTGAGAATATGTAAACCGTTGGGGCCCTTCACCCTCGAGAAGCTGCCATATGAGAAGAAAAGCGAAATGGTGATAGGAAGTGCCGCTTAAGAAAATCATTGCATAAACAATCCAAATATCCAAAACAATTAGTGAACAGAAAATCACCAATTACATCATCAGGCTAGATAGTATAAATAAGAAACAGAGGTCAAAGGACAAGAACCTCAATGCGATATTATTAAGCAACATTATATATTTTTCATGTAATTATTATCCTCGACGCCACTTTTTATGTATTTACTAGGCCCCTGTTAATGTGGGATCATGCAACCTGACCAAGAGAAATACCCCAAATATAGCCTGACTGAAATTATAGGAAGTCAGTTTACACTCAGTTGGCTTACTCCGTCAGGATTATATTGTCCGGAAGTATTACCCACCTACTAGCGCTCAGTCTGGATTATATTGTCCGGGAATCGTTCACCCTAGCGCTCTGTCCGGATTATATTGTCCGCGAGTCGTTCACCCCCCGAGAGAGAAGGTGCCTGCTGTATTGTGCCCCCTGCCCTTGGACTCCTGACGAAGTGGTCCTCCGACGTCCAGCCGCCGTGCCCGAAGCTCTACGACGCCCCGACCCTCGTACTTGGCCCTTCTCCCCCCCACGCTATCCTAAGTGTTTCTGCGTATCTCAATGTGTGGCTATTATTGAAGGTAAGGTAGAATATGCGAGTATTCCGGAAGTGTTAATAATTTGATCTGTGCCAAGGATCTATGCCAATTAATTACTCTATTACCTATTTGTGTACACGTTACATAGTCATTAATCCTCCCATAAATCTTGGTCTGTACAAGTGAATTCATAGTACCAGATATTGCTCAGTGCATCCTTTGAAGTGTAATCCTTATCGTATTATTTATAATCATTAATTGTACACACGTTATATAAACTGATCTCGATCCAGGCTTAAAAATGGAATACTCTCAGATTTCATCTTTATATGTTACTTATTCTCTTGTGTATCCAAGTTGAGGCGAATGTGTACTGTATACTGTGAAGATATTCCCTATTTTACCATCATTTACCTAGGACCTATGCCCAAATTTTAATCTATCTATCTTTCCATATCGAAAGTCAAGAACCCCCTGTTGAGTTAATCTTAATTCAATTATTCAAGTTATTTTTATTTGTGTCACCGTATTGTTTAAGGGACCGACTCTCTATTAATTTACTATTGTAACAGTAAATATTTTATTACATCACATGTCATGTTATGTAATCCACTCTACCTTTGATTCACGTATTGCCTGTTAGGGATTTGTTAATGTATTCAAATTTCCTTTTCATACTACTATCGTAGTATTTTAACCAGTACAACTTCGTCGTGTACGCCCCTTTTTATTCTGAGTTCATTCGAACTCTAATTTACTGTGATTTCCAGTCGCATCTTAATCGAGTGTATTTTCCTCTTTTTATATTAATTTGCATTAATTAAAAAAAACCTGTTATCGTGATTCATTGACCTAAATTTTATTTTGAATTTAATATACATGTGATTTGATCTCATACCTTGTCTATAATTATTTTTCGTACCTCGTGTGTAGATTCTTTCACAAAACCGCTTTGACAATTTAGCTCTAATTTAAACTACCTTGCCTCTAAGACCCTTAGTGTATCTCTAACTTTCATCTGCGAATTATAATCGCACTAAAGAAAATTGTGAGTTTACATATAAGCAGTCAATCTGACCTAGGGTCGAACGCACTACACCTGTTTATCTTACCTGTGTGACCCCTTGCTAATCCCCTTGATAGCCGCTCACCGCGCTGCGCCGTGAACCCTTTCTCAGGCAGGTTCGATTCATACTAGAAATCTTCACGCTAGATGCTTCGCTCACATGAGTCTCATCATCTTATTGAATTACTGTGTACATGTGTAAACTTATTTTTCATGCATATTCTTATTACTGATACTGTGTGTGTGTAACGTGACATCAAATTAAAGTTATCATTATAGACTATTCTATTTTTGATATGTCACTGATTTCCTTTACCTGCTGCCATACATGACAGAGAGGTATAATTATATTACCCTTCCATGCCATTTAATAAATCAGAGTGTTAAGTAACCTGTGTTCTTATTGTGTGAAACTGTGAATGCTGCCTTATATTAGTGTGAGAAGTTATTGCAAGATTTATAAAGCTAGACGTGACCCTGTCGAGCATAATATTATTCTATCTCACTATATCCTATTACAGGATTGTTAACGAGATCATACAAAGTCGAGTTGAAATACCAACCCGACATTTCACTAAGCTTTTACTCCAGGACTATTAAATGCATGGGAGGAGTGTCAAAGAAAAGTTTTCTTTAATTTTAGTTAGTTAGGATAGTACTTCAGAGGCTATCAACCCTATCACACTGTAAATCAAGAATATCGTTAGGAATTGAGCCCCTTTTCGAGAAATTTCCTTCCTTCAATCTCGCAAATCTACACTTATGAACGAATCAAAACTAGCCCAATGATGCGAAAATAAGAAGACTTTGGCAACACCGTGTACGTTCATCAAGCCGCGGTCAGGTGATCACCAAAACCCTCGACTGTGGGAAGAGACAGTGTTGTCAGTTACTTTGAGTCCTTGCTGTCATAATTTTTTTCGAATTTCCTGCATCTCCACTTACTAATTTGCTTCCATTGTGTTCTGTGACATTCTGATACACATTTAGTCACTGGTCTAATAAGAAATATTAATAACTTATTTATCTGTCCAATTTGAGAGTGGATTATTAAATTAGTAACTTAAGTGCGCATGGGAACTTGTTTTGTGGGCGAGAAACTGGGGCACATGCGCAGAATTTAAACCTGCCAAATACTACAAACTAAAGAATATATACCATATGTTCAACCAATATCTACTGAAACACGTATTTGTTAGTAACTAAAAAGGAAGCAAATACAATACTTCAATGAGTATTAAACATTTCGCTCAGCCTACTACACCATATTAGGATGAAAGTAAATTTTTAGGCCAGGAAGCTGATATTTATGAATCAAATTATGTTAATCAACTCTGCGTAAGCAGAGTTTGGTATCCCTCCCCCGTTTAGTGGGTACCACCGACAAAAAATGTCTGTCGTTGTCGACGTCGTCGTCGTCCGTCTGTCCCGAAACTCCTAGACCGTTGGACGGATTTTCAACAAATTTCACACAAACATTTGTTGAGTGATTGCGAACGTCAGTCAAAAAAGATTTTTTGAAATAATTATGATTTTAGATCCAAAATATGGTTCCCCCCCCCAAGAAACCCTCCCACCTGGGGGCCCCCCAGACCCCCCCCCCCCCCCCCCCCCCCTGCAATGATGGCGTTCTCACACACAGAATGCCTTCGTTCTGGGGGCGAAAACATCTCACCCTGCATTTGTTAAGCAAGGTTCACACATTGGCGAGTCGGAGCGCAACTCCAACGCGAGTGATGAAATTTTTGCACTCGCCAATGATTATCCCAAATTCGCCGACACTCGCCGACACTCGCACAGACTCGCGTGGACTCGCGGTGGACCGCGTAGACTCGCGAACGCGGCCAAAATTTTTGTACAGACACAAAAATTGGAGAGTCAAGTGGGAGTAGGACGCCAACTCGCATAGAGTCGCGTAAACTCGCGTAGACTCGCGTAAACTCCTGTAGACTCGTGTAACACTCATGTAGACTCGCGTGACAGTCACGTTGTACTATTTAGAAATTTGATGATCGCGAGTCTACATGAGTGTCACGCGAGTCTACATGAGTGTCACACGAGTCTACATGAGTGTCACACGAGTCTGTTTATATTATCAACAAAAATCGTAGCAGCGAAACGACTTTACCTATGGCTTTCATATTTTTACCACATGTACCTTACCCTTTTGGCTACCCACAAAAAAAAAATCCCAAATTCCTCCTCCCACCCACTCGCTGACTGTCGGTCCCGTCAGAAGGAAAAAATAGGAAAATCTGTGGCGGCGAAACGACTGCACCAATCGGTTCCATATTTGTGTGACAAGTCCCTTACCCTTCTGCCTTCCCCCCACCACACCCCCAACCGCCTTCCACCACCCACTTCCAGCGTATCCGTACGAAGATAAGGAAAAAAAGGAAAATCTGTGGCGGCGAAACGACTGCACCAATTGGTTCCATATTTGTGTGACAAGTCCCTTACCCTTCTGCCTTCCCCCACCACACCCCAACCGCCTCCCACCACCCACTTCCAGCGTATCCGTACGAAGATAAGGAAAAAAAGGAAAATCCGTGGTTGCGAAACTACCTTACCAATCGGCTTCATATTTGTAACATGAGTCAATTACGCTTCTACCTTCCCCACACCATCCCCCAAACCACCCTCCACCACCCTCCTACCCATACATAATAATAATGATGTGGAATATATGCAAAGGATAATTATATGATGACAAATAATAATATACAGATTGATATCCAACATGAAATATAAATAAATACAAGCAAGATATAAATTAAATAGAATATACACTCCTGTTAACTTCCTGTAGACTCGTGTTCATCTCGTGTAAACACGTGTAAACTCATGTAAACTCCTGTGACACTCATGTAGACTCCTGTAGACTCGCACTATTCGTACCCTGGAATTTGACCGTTATTTTTCAAATTTTGGCGGTGCGTGTTGGGTCGTGTTAAACTCGC
>JBAKBP010013229.1:0-63950 GCA_037953745.1 Lithodes maja
CCATCTGTGCTTTTGTCTCTAATTTCCCTTCCGGTCGTTCCATAGCTGCAGTTGTGGACGGCCATCGCTCATTACCTCATCCTATCAACTCCGGTGTTCCTCAGGGTTCGGTCCTATCTCCTATTCTCTTTCTAATTTTCATAAATGATCTTCTCAACTGTACATCCAGTCCCATCCATTCATATGCAGTTGACTCTACCTTACACCACTCAATTACTTTTCCAGAACGCCCCAGCCAACAGTCCCTCAAAAGTAAACGTAATGAAGCCATACAATACTTATCTTCTGATCTAGCTACTATTTCCAATTGGGGTATAGAAAACCTTGTTGCATTTAATGCTTCCAAAACTCAATTTATTCATCTTACTACCCATCAGGAACCTCCAGAGGACTATCCCTTATTCTTCAACAATACAAAAATCAACCCTTCATCTTCTCTCAATGTTCTCGGTGTCTCTTTTTCTTCTGCTCTCACTTGGAAAGACCATATTACCAGTCTCGCTAAGGCAGTCTCTCAGAAGTTGGGTGTTCTCAACTGCCTCAAGGCGTTCTATACCCCTGCGCAGCTTCTTGCTCTGTACAGGGGCACTGCTCTCACTTGGAAAGACCATATTACCAGTCTCGCTAAGGCAGTCTCTCAGAAGTTGGGTGTTCTCAACCGCCTCAAGGCGTTCTATACCCCTGTGCAGCTTCTTGCTCTGTACAGGGGCACAGTGCGTCCTTGTATTGAGTATTGTTCACATGTGTGGGGAGGATCCTCTCACATCGCACTCCTAGATTAAGTAGAAAGGAAAGCCTTTCGTATCATTAACTCCCGTCCACTCACCAACTCTCTGCAATCTCTCTCTCTTTGCCGCAATGTTGCATCTCTCTCGCTATTCTATCGCTACTACAATAATCAGTGTTCCTCGGAGCTTTCCCAGTGTATACCACCTCCTCTACGTACGGTACGCAGTACCCGCCTTGCAACACAATCCCACCCCTACTCTGTGCAACTCTCCAACCCAAGAGTGAAACGCTATTATCAGACTTTCTTCTATTCAACTGCTGAGCTCTGGAACTCTCTCCCAGAATCAGTCTTTCCCTCTTCCTATGACTTAAATTGCTTCAAACTCCGTGTGTCCAGGCATTTTAGCTCGAAGGTCCCTTGATGTCGGCCCTGTCACTCTTTGAAATCTAGGGGAGGCACTCGCTGCAGGCAGTTATGCCTTTTGTCTCCCTCATTCACATAGAAAAAAAATGCTTCTTAGTATTGCTAATATGTTACACCAGGTAGTGGTTTGTACTGGCTGATTTTTGTGTTCTATATAAAAGGTGCATGTCAGGTATACAGGACAATTATTTAACGATCCAGGGTATGGATTGTACAGCCCATCATCCCTGTTAAGGCAGTGTACCTACAGTATAAGAAGGAAACCAACCCTTCCTCTTAAGTTACGTTTTTGGCTACGCTCTTGTTATACCACTGTGAAAAACCCGGCACTAAACAACAAACAGAAAGCTATTGGGTCCGATTGAATGTCTATCGTTTCATCCACGCAATTACCACAGACATATCTAATTACTGAAGCATTCCATCCTTTGTTTTCACGCTTCATATATACTGTATATTCAGTACCTTCGTCTGAGTGTTTATAGTTGTGTTGTTTGCAAACAATGTATTATATTTCAAAGGCCTATTAATGTACAGGCAGTTTGGCCAATGTTATCAATTTTTAAATTTGGTCCCCACATAAATCATATCAAGGAATTTTAATGGATCCCTGTGATAAACACAAATATACATTGTATGAGGTTGTGTATGTATGCGTGTGTGTATGTATTGTTAAAGCAGTACCTACTATGCCCCATGCCGGTTGCCAAATTACGGGGTGGCAGTTTAGGGTCTTGTGGCATATGTTGTGTATTATAATACCGCCTCCATTGTCCAGGCATACACAAATGGAACTAATCTGCATAATGCCGGGATGTTGTCACTAGATTGCCCTGAAGTGATTGCTTAATTTTCACGGTACTATATTTGTTTGATCAGCGGCGTCCTAACTCCTTCAGTATGGTGACGCTTTTGTAACTTTTGGCTAAAATAAGAAGGCTTGTTTCTGTTAAGGAAAAAAGTATTGTAGATAAGGTGCTAACATCAACCTTAAGGTCAGTACCATCATACCGTGTTTTCTGTCATGCTGGTTACCATTACATTTTCTAATTGTGTGTGTCTTTGTGTGTGTGTGTGGGTGTAGTGTTTATGTGCGTGTGTAATAATAATACAAATAATAATAATAATATACGTCTGACGATGTGTTTGTTATAATTATAAGAAGCTGTCAGCGATCACTTAGAATTGTAGGGTTATTACTATTGAATAATACCATTCGCAACACAGGAGAATAACGTACACCATTCCCACCCACACCAGCGAGTCTAACACCATACACCACCTACCCACAACCACTATAGCATGTTACCCTTGTATTTCGTATTGTATTTCCACGCTACATAATTATAGATAAAGTAGTAACTAGTCGGGCGTGACGGGATATGTGTGGGCGCAACTTAAGAGTGTTGTGGGTTACAACTTTAACACTTTTATATATTTAGAGACCACCTCACATCTCACACGTAGGAATTATGTGTAGGGTTAAAGGTTTTGTGGAGTAAGTTGTTAGGTCAGCGGAGAATTATGGGTATGGAGTGTCGGCTAGGTTCGTAATGATTGTCGTGCTAAAATACTTATATTATTATTTTTATTAATCTCACCACCACACCCCCAATGAAATTAATTAAAGTATATATGATCCACCGGGATTCGAACCCGGGTTATCACACACATATTTTTACCACCTTAACCATTACACCACCAGGACGGTTAAAGGTTTATGCACACGCCTACGACTTATTATCCATTCTCGAATACTGGATATTAGTCTAATCATGTTCATACTCCCAACCGCACTATGGTAGCCTACTGTTTAAGTGAGAGGAAAGAATATTCATGGGGCACAGATCATATAGACCGGCCTCTCGAAGAAATATCCCTAAACCTACTAATAATATTATTTTTATTAATCTCACCACCACACCCCCAATGAAATTAATTAAAGTATATATGATCCACCGGGATTCGAACCCGGGTTATCACACACATATTTTTACCACCTTAACCATTACACCACCAGGACGGTTAAAGGTTTATGCACACGCCTACGACTTATTATCCATTCTCGAATACTGGATATTAGTCTAATCATGTTCATACTCCCAACCGCACTATGGTAGCCTACTGTTTAAGTGAGAGGAAAGAATATTCATGGGGCACAGATCATATAGACCGGCCTCTCGAAGAAATATCCCTAAACCTACTAATAATATTATTTTTATTAATCTCACCACCACACCCCCAATGAAATTAATTAAAGTATATATGATCCACCGGGATTCGAACCCGGGTTATCACACACATATTTTTACCACCTTAACCATTACACCACCAGGACGGTTAAAGGTTTATGCACACGCCTACGACTTATTATCCATTCTCGAATACTGGATATTAGTCTAATCATGTTCATACTCCCAACCGCACTATGGTAGCCTACTGTTTAAGTGAGAGGAAAGAATATTCATGGGGCACAGATCATATAGACCGGCCTCTCGAAGAAATATCCCTAAACCTACTAATAATATTATTTTTATTAATCTCACCACCACACCCCCAATGAAATTAATTAAAGTATATATGATCCACCGGGATTCGAACCCGGGTTATCACACACATATTTTTACCACCTTAACCATTACTTTCGTCCATTAATCTTTTCCAAACATGTTTCCCCTTTCTGTCACAACCAATATCACATGCACATCAACTACACCAACCTCTGTATCTACCTGTTTAACATTCATTGTATTTTCACTTAATTTTAGTATCTCTTATACTAATATACTTCATATATACAGTATACAGTATATATATATATATATATATATATATATATATATATATATATATATATATATATATATATATTATATATACTGACTATATATATATACCTACTGTAATTTATATATATATATATATATATATATTTCTAGTCTCTCAGTGGGGATCGAACCATCGACCATCAGAACGATAGCCGACGCTTTAATTAATTACACCACGGCAGTCTACCGTGGTGTAATTGATTAAAGCGTCGGCTATCGTTCTGATGGTCGATGGTTCGATCCCCACTGAGAGACTAGAAACATTTAGTGACTCACGTGTATTTGTGATTATATTCTCAATATATATATATATATATATATATATATATATATATATATATATATATATATATATATACCGGTATATATACAGTATATATATATATATATATATATAATTATATATAATTATATATATATATATATATATATATATATACTGTATATATACCGGTATATATATATATATATATATATATATAATGTTCACCCCGTTCATTCTGTAACGTCCATCATGATGGAAACCATATCCCGTACAACCATTATGTCCACCCACCAACAGATATAGTTGTTACAGAGATAGTTTGTTTTTGCAGTTATAGTTACGTAGCAGTAAATCATGGGCAACAATTATACAGTCATAACCCTTCCATTTAGATAGTTAACTTTTGCATTTGTATTTCTTAATGATATGCAGATATATAGATAAACTAGCACCATTAAAAACATATCTGTTACATTATCTTTGTTGGCGGCAGTACAGTATTGGCCATGTAGATTATTGTATGCTTATGATAGAAGGAAAAGTTGAACATTGACTAATAAAAGAACACTATTTGGATCGGTATTGAACACAATTTGGATTGGTGTTGTTAAGCCATTGTTAAATATTATACTCAAATATGTCATGTATATTTTCCAAAGATTGTACAAATATTCCCGGCTACAACCCAATGGGTCACACACAGACAAACAAACAAGCTGACAATCCAGGTAAACACCACCCCTGTGGGGGCTCTGAAATAATGGTAATGATGAATGTCAAGTTAAGTGAGTGTCATTATTTCATAGAGTGGGTGAGAGTAACTGAGAGAGAGCTAAATTATCTAATGTAAAATCCTTTGAATTTTTGTGATTAACAAAATTACGTATACATTTTTCACCTTCCTCTGAAGGCACTTCTAGAAAATAATGGAAATTGGGACCTTTAATTTAATTACGATTGTGTATTGTGAGTGGTTGTTTCTTGCAAGTTCACCACATGAATGAAGTTCTTTCTCAAGATTTATAAATAAATATACATCACTATATTTTCAAATATATATATACATATACAAGCGTTCATATCAAAGAATGTTTTGCTGGGATTGTCTGTGGTCATTAACACAATGAGGGGGGACAACCATAGACTGGAGAGAGAGCACCAGTCACCTCTCACATCTCGCCTAATAACAATAACCAACACTAGATAGTGATCGTCTTGATAACATAATTGTATGCGCAGGTGTATATGTGAGAGAGAGAGAGAGAGAGAGAGAGAGAGAGAGAGAGAGAGAGAGAGAGAGAGAGAGAGAGAGAGAGAGAGAGAGAGAGAGAGAGAGAGAGAGAGAGAGAGATAAAATAAGACTTCAGAGGCTGTCAACCCCATTGAATATTTTAGCCAGCACACTGTAAGTCAAGAAGAGAGAGAGAGGGAGGGAGGGGGTGGGGGGCCACAAGGTAGGATATTCACACATTAAAGCTGTTTACGTTGTATAATTAATTACTCATGTTCCACTATGTCGAAAATGTTGGTATACAGTGCGGTAGATGGCACCACTGGACTATGGCTGACTTGTCTCATAATAGTCAAGTTTGTTTCAGTGTTCACCTTCATAATAGCATAAGGTTTTGAATATGATAAGTCTTACTTAAGTTGAGTAGAACCGTTTACTTATAATTAAAAGTAAAATAAACAAAACTTGTATATGCGTTGGATTATCGATTTCAAGAAGAGATCACTAAAAAAAAAAAAAAAAAAAAACATTGTTTAATGTTTGTCAGTCACATGAAAATAACGCCATTGTATTGTACAGTCGTAATCAGTAATATTCAGCCATACGAATTGCTGAACCTTGAACACAGTGTTCTGAAAAATCTGACATCATTTGTCTTATGTCACCAGAAGCTTTAGTATTTATTTTGATTGTTTAGATTCACAAACTAACAAAATATTTACTATTACTAGTGCTGACGACTGTACCCTCGCGAAAAATGATGCTGGTTCTGTGTGATTATTATTATTTGTATTATTATTATTATTATTAGTAGTAGTAATAGTAGAAATAATAGTAATAGTAGTAGCATGTTGAGTGCTCAAATAACACGCAATAAGCCTCTCGAGTATAAAAAGTCCACGTGAACCATGTTATACTTGTGGTCCCTTGGACAGTAGAGCCTCCCCAGCCGGTCTGTTTACGTTTACCAAGTGCCGCCGCGTCAGTGCCGTCCGGTGTTCCTTCTTCACGGGATTGTCACACATCAACAGGACTTAACACCAACACTTATAGGCCAGGTAAGTTATCCTGCATCACACAGATTACCAACACACTAATATAGTAAATCAAACTAGGGACATGAAGAGTGAAGAAAACTGCTACACTTTATGCAGTGTGCCGATCCAGGGGTTTATGGTGTGCAGAAGTTGCTTGTGATTGTATTGGTTTGAAGGAATATTAATGAATGGGAATATAATGTTTAGTGACCTTAACTGTTTAATGTACCAACAGTGAGACTATTAGCTTTGTGACATGCGAGAGGAACCCGGTCTTGGATGATTCGAGATAATTATTCCATATGGTTAACATAGTTTGCTCACCAATTAGTTTTCACCCAAAGTCACTTCCTAAATATAACAGTCAGGTGTGGTTTATGTAATGTAATGTGAATGAATGAAGCTAACTAATATTATTTGTTACGGTCAAATTGGATTATAGGTCACGTATGTGTTTTTTGTATTCTAATCCTTTTTGGATTTTTTGGATTTTAATACCACGAATTTTCCGAGTGTTTTTTATAAACAATTGTTTTTCATTTGCATCAATATATAGTGTTTGTAATTAATTAGAAATCTCGGGAAAACCTATTTTCCCCATTAGACCTATCGATCGATGTTGAGACACCCCCAGATAGTGATTTGAAAAGACATTAGCCTAACCTAACACCCTTACCTAACCTAACCTAGTATTATGAGTGGGGGCTGCCGCCCCCACACCCCCGCTGGTTGAGTACTAATCCCTTAGTAAAAAAAAAAAAAAAATGCCTGTCGATTATACGAAGGTGAAAGAAAAGTCATGAAGTCTACGGTGTATACTCTGCAATCTTCAGCTTTGATTGTACATTGATAACTGGAAGTACCGTATTGACAACCTTGTTACGAAAAAGACATTTTAGTACCACACTTTTTTATTAGGTTTTGCCGAGGGTTAAAACAAATTTTCTTATGATCTTTAGAGCATAGGATTCAATATTTATCTTCAAATATATCAACAAAATTCGTGGTATTAAAATAACATTGAACCTCCTTTTTCTCATCAGTTCCTTCATTGATTAGTGTGTTTTAAGGTGTTTTTCCTTCTGCAAATTCATATTTACCCATTATTTTGCAATATTAAAACATGTCTCCTAAAATCATATTTTGTCATTACCCTAACCTAACAACCTAACCTAACCTGGGGGCTGCCGCCCCCAGACCCCCGCAGGGTGAGTATTGATATATAATACGACAAAATACTAAAACTACGGTAAAAAAAAATATATATTATATTAGTTCTCAGCTGATCCAAGATGGCCGCCATCACCCTTTTTTAACCCACAAAGTCTAACGAAAAATAATTTAATATGCAGCGATAAAGACATATATATGGTGACTAATACTCTAATACAAAGCTATAATATACATTTAGAACATTATATCCCATACGTGACCTAAAATCCAGTTTGTCCTTTGTTACTTTTAGAGGGCTCATTATAAAAACATAAATCAGTGTGCATGACTGATTATCAAGGGTCCCATAAATGCAACTATATACAGTATATATATACCGGTATATATATATATATATATATATATATATATATATATATATATATATATATATATATATATATATATATTCTACGTTGGTGTCCAATTATTCTGTTATAAATTCTGCTATATACTGTCCTTGTCTCTGGTAGAATGAAGTGCGGACCACCTAGTAGGGACTGCGTGATATGAGTGGTTTGAGTACCTGTACCTCTGTGTATCTCTCTCGCTCTCGCTCTCTCTCTCTCTCTCTCTCTCTCTCTCCTCTCTCTCTCTCTCTGTCTCTCTGTCTCTCTCTCTCTCTCTCTCTCTCTCTCTCTCTCTCTCTCTCTCTCTCTCTCTCTCTCTCTCTCTCTCTCTCTCTCTCAGAAATCCATTAACCCTGCTGATGATAATACTGTTAGCGTCCTCTATCTTCCCGTCCATCCTTCATTAGTATTTACTGAGCTTCGTTTGTTGTGTGAATCTGTTTTTGTTTTTTTAGCACACTTTTGTGTAATAGCTAGGTAATGGAATTCTCCCATTGCCTGTTTATTATATTATAATATTTACCTTAATATTTACACCAGAAAATTAAATATGAACACAATTAACGAGAGAGAGAGAGAGAGAGAGAGAGAGAGAGAGAGAGAGAGAGAGAGATAGAGAGAGTGAGAGTTAATGTAAATGACTACTAAGAACAATATTATAGAGGAAGACAAATTTGTGCTCAGTGCTTCATTAACTGGTAGCAGCTATGCTCGATATACATGCGGATCTCTTTTCCTAAGCAACAAATATAATATTATAGTACGATCAGTATTTCTACAACATAACATAATCCAATAAATGTTCATTGTATTGAGCTAGACCATTTGTATGAGCCAGAACTGCGGTAATTTAACTTTTGTTTTCCAAGAAAACTCTCAACATTGGAGCCTGATGCTCATAGTTCAAATGAAGTTTGGTTACTGAATGCCTTGTATAATTAAATCGTGTCGGTATTAAGACGTTTTAATGTATATTTAAGTATATGTATAAGTTATATTTTGATTGATATTTATATTAAAATATGTGGAATTGTATGAAGAAGTTAATTAATGTGTTAATTACATTTTTAATATAATTTACGATAAATGTTTACCTATGGTCCCGTTAAAATATCCTCAAGTAACCTATCAAAAAACTGTTCAGGGGACTGGTTAGAACTTGTAGGATGTTTAATTGAATGTCGGAAATCAGTATTTACTGAGAAATAACAGTCTTAAAATGCGCTATGGTCACCCAGGGTCCCTGCCCTCTCTTTCCCAGGTAATGTTATGTTATGTTATATTATATTATATTATATTATATATTATATTATATTATATTATATTATATTATATTATATTATATTATATTATGTTTAGGTTAGGTTAGGTTAGGTTAATCTAATCGAATATAATATTTGTACATTTTGGGCAATGGGCGGTGTTACGACCGGGCACTCGGGTACACTAGGGCTCTTACACAGGACTCGAGTATGGCTCGCTGCCACAACGGAAACACACGATCCCAACCCCAGAGTACTGCCAGCCGAACAAAAAACGCCACTACCCTCCAGAGTTCTATCTGCTATAACGGGGTATACAAGAACTCGGTACTAGCGTTTCACACAACAGACTAATAACAAGACGGGAGTTATCTAGTCTGGTCAACAATCAAACAAAGAGAAAGTACTACAACACTAAAGAATAGTGTTGGCCGAAGCCGAAGTAATCCACCCTTGAACTAAGAACTTAAGAAGTCCTCCACCCTCTACTTCGGATCGGCACTATTACGTTACGTTAAACAATAGTCCTCGAGCATCAAGCAAGGAATCTTCTGATAAGTTAGATGCTTCTCGAATACTCATAAGAAGTAAGTATCGGATTTTGAACAGCAATTTAATGAATAACTCACTGGTAATTAAAGGCTTTAAATTGACATAAGAAGAATTATAAGAATAAGCAATAGGATATGGCAAACATTAAGAAGAAGTACTCCGACAATGCACTGGCAATAGCCTACTAAGATTGTGCTCGTGGGCCACTAATCTCTGAAGTAGCTAAGCGTGCCACACATGAAATCAATAGTGCATAACAATAATATACATAAGGAGAAGCTTCAATACTATGCTGTATCTGCTGGTCGAGCAAAGTCTAGCTGGGATACATAAGGTTAAGAGACAATGGCTGAGCAAGCGGCTCGTAGCCTAGCGAGGTCCTTAAGACTGTGCGGCCAAATTACGTTAATTGACGGGATGCTCTCTTGAGAGATCCAGATCACTAGTATCTGGTTCTCTCCTGGCGATCCTCTCAAAGTCAAGCAAATGAGATAGCACAGTGTTGGGTGGCAGAGGCAAAAGCCCTCACTCGCAACACAGTGCTAAACTCCCACGGTACACAGTCAGAAAGACCACCTAGGCGTTCCACGTCTCCGTTGCAATTGTACTGGTTCAACCGCAACCTAGTACTCATAGGAAATCACAACTCAGAAACCCTATCCCAGTCTAGCATTGCCTAAACCAGCAGAAAACAGGAACATGAATAATCGCACACAGGGAAATGCATATATACGAGTGCAACAAACATCAATCAATCCTATTCTAGTTAACCCTTCCAAAAATAGGCTATCTAACAGGCACTTATCTCGTGAGAACTCAAGCGATAATACTTTGGCTGACTAAATCTGCACCAAAGGGGTCATTGGTTAAAAAGGGACGAGAAGAGAAGAAGATAGGCTGTTCAGAGAGTAGAGAAAGTTCACATCAGTCGGAAGAATATGGATAGTTGCAAGGGATATGAGAAGTCGCTCTGCCTGATGAGTTCTAAAGAATTGTGGCGAGGACCTCTCCTTTTTATACTCGGCCCTCTAGCGGCATATCGCAAACTACTAAGGACCGCCCACTAGCAATCATTACGTAATATTCTCTCTCAATCTGGGATCGACAAAGGATTTCCCACGCACTGAGAGGGAGGAGGGAGGAGGGAGGAGGGAATTAGGCCTACCTGCCCGCGTGGCGCACTCACTGGTCCCCGTTACATACTCTCTCTCTCCTCTCATCATTACAAATAAGTCCCACACACAACACTTATAACTAATGATATAAAATAGAACTCGTTGACTCAGATGAAAACAAAATACATATTTATAATACTTATAGTACAACGGCTCACATAAACTAAGTTAGGAAACTCTACACAGACTACAGCCAAAGTTCCTGCCCTGACGATCCTAGCGAGAGTGGGGCCTGACTGGGCGTTCTGTACAGCATGCTCATACTCGACATGCGTCACACCTCCCCCAAGATTTTACTTGCTCAACCCTGAGCTAAAATCTGATATACAGAACCCCATCAAACCCCTCACACCCAGCGACCGCATGGCACTAAAACAACGCTGAGTTTATCACTAAAACACATCTTATAAAAAAAAAATTCACATTTCATAACTCCTCCCAACAATAGTAAAAGACATAATATCATGCTCCCAGAGCGAGCTTACAGCAGCTCAGCCGTTTGATAGTTCGTGGACTACTCAAACACTATAGGCTATGACAAACTTATACAATTATCTATATCAAAAAGAAAGAGTTTTTATATGATTTTTATATTTTAATATGTTTTTTTCCGGCTGCACTATAAGGGCAGCCTATTTTCTTCTATACCAAACGCTCAACAATCCTGCTTTACGACCCAATACGCTGGGCTACAACCGCGAGCCAACAAGCACCAAGCGCAAAATACTATTCAAACTAAAGCAGGAGGCTACCCGTGTGTCAATCTACCCAGGATCATATACCCTTGAACGACCATCTGCAACCACGTTGTCACAACCGGCAATATGGCGTATGTCCAGGTTATATACCAATAACCTTAGTGACCACCTGGTCAGCCTCATATTCCGATTGTGAAACTGGTCCAAGATCTTGAGAGGGTGATGATCTGGGTAAACTACAACGACCGGACCATAGGCTGGAACATAGACCTCGAAATGCCCCAGCGCATCATCGTCCTTTTCACTTTCATTCATCAGGTTCTGAAACGTTGCTAGTGCATTCTTAAATCCGTCAGGCATAACATTGCACTGGTAGGTACTCCCGTCCACAACAAAACCACATACCTCTTTAGCACGCTCGGACAAGGTTACAGGCAACGACCACTCACGACATTCCTTATCCCTCAGACCCTTCATCCACACGTAATCCAGCTCTGCTTGCACCATAGGCTGTCGAGCAGGATTTATACGGTAGGGAATTAAACTGAGCCTTGCACTATCTCCAGCCTGCATGTCGGATTCCACCCCGTACATCAGGCCTGGAGAAGCAACAAACATGCGAAAGTACTGCCATAGCCTAGCAAACAACTGCCATGCACTGTCTCCACGAACAACATGCCTAGTGCCCTCCCACAACCCAGCCGAGACCGCAGCTTCTAACCTGTAGTCTCCCTCCTTCTCCACCTTCGTCCCTAGAACAGCCAGGTCATGAGAGGGACAATCAGTACCACCTGTGCAGTCACTCCCACAGTTCATTATTGCTAAGGCTTCCCCGCCGATACCGTACATGCGCACCCCCACATTCCTTGTGACGACATCTGCCTGCTCAGCATCACCGCTTTTAGAGACATGGCCAGATACAGTCGGTCTATGGTAGGGCTGTTGCATTAGACTAGAGCAGCATTGGGAGGCTATGCGACGACCGGGCACTGCGATACCACAGCCGACCTTACCAATCTGCTCAATGTCCTCCTTTTGACCACCACCCTTGGCAGCCATGGGTCGACCCTGACCTGGCAACCATGCCAAAGCCTCGTCGCCCACCTTAAACCACCGAAACAACGAGGCTAACGGTCTTTCAACAGTCACGTGACCTGCCCGTGGAACATCTTGCACCGCCCGAGTTGTGAGACTCAGGGGCTCGGCACGACCAGTGGGGTATGAACCGAGCTGGTGCTGGAGTGCTGCACACTGCTGCTCAGGCAGGTGCTCTAGCGCTTCCACAGCCACCAGACTCGTGTCCCCCGCCCACGGCTCCGCCGAGACATAACAATCCCTACTCTCCTCCACCTGTGCCCTACTGCCCCCCTCTCCTTCTCCACCTTGGCCGCGGCAGACCAACGCAGGGACAGTAGGCTGCTCAGGTGGTTGCCTCACAAACTCCTCCAACAGGTTCACATGACATGCTTCCCCGTCCTCGTGTTTAATCTCGACAGCACCATTACCACACTTCTGAACTTCCGGATCCTCCAACTGCAGTTTACAAATATCTGAGGGAACCAACTTGTCTAGATGTTTCCGAAGCAACCCAAGTCCTTCCCCAATATCAAACTGAGCAACCCTTTCTTCTCTCCGTGTGCAACGTTGCTGCCTCGGAGTCTCTTCCGGCCCTACCTCCTCACTAGCTGTGACAGGTCCTGGGGCCTCTCCAGACTCTAACATAGGTGCCAATACTGAATCACCCAGGAGAGCCGCCGAGTCAAAACTCTTAAAACCAACTCCAGCTTTAGCCTCCTCCTGTTGATCGTTCCTCTGCTGGTCTGAAGACGGAGGACTAGGCTGTGACACTTTAGCTGCCCGAGCTCGGGTGACAACACACGCCATGGGTTGTGTCTGGCACCGCTCGACCCACTCTTGTTCTCCCCCACTCACGTCGGCCGGCCTCTCGGCAACGACTAAGGGTAGAACCTCAGAAGCGGGCATTGCAAAGTCGTTGCCGAGAAGAAGGTCGACGCCCTCCACTGGCAGTTTCTCCACAATCCCGACATCCAATTCACGTGTCACACCATCCACCTCCAACTCCAACCGCACCAGCGGGTATGACCGAGTTGCATTAATACCCTGCACCACTACCACCCGAGCCGCATTTATAGGGTAGCCAGTCAAGTTATTCATCAGAGTCTGGGAAGCACCTGTATCACGCAAGACCTCTACTCCATGCTTGCGCCCCGCCCACATCACGCAACCCCGTCCTCTATGGTCGCAAAAAACATCCTGAGCAGGGTTCGAGCCTCCCAGGTGCTTCTGCATTGGCTGTGCCTCAGCCTCTGACGAACTGCCCCGGGCAAACTCAGAAGACTTCGGAGACACACCAATGTTGCAGGCCAAAGACACAGCTGCCGTAGGTGGTTTGCTAGGACAGACTCTTGCAAAGTGCCCCTTTTCATGACAATGATAACACTCCAACTCCCCTCTGGGCTTCCCTTGGTACTGGGAAGGGCCCGGCCCCTTCTTAAATGGGACGGTGCTAGTCTTGTGGTCAGTCTTGGTATCATAGCTCTTGTACTTGTTTGCATAAGGTATATCACTAACTCGGGGGGGTGGGGCGTCACGCCCCTTGTTACCTGCCTCACTACGCTGGGCAGACCCGCACCCACGAATTAGTGATAGCCGGAGGTCAGCCATCTCAGCTGCCTCCTGTAGAGTTTTTGGGTTCTTTTCTTTAATTGTTAAAGTCATTTCTGCACCTGTACACTTATAAAACTGCTCGAGCAGAAACAGCTCAGTCAACTGTTCGGCCGTCTCAGCTTTCTCAGAAAGTGTCCAGTTTGTAAGTGCATCTTTTAAGTCCCGGGCATGTTCAAGAAAGGTCGCCTCCCTAGTCTTTGTAACACCCCGAAACTTCAATCGATATGTTTCTGGTTGCAACTCGTATGCCCGTAGGACAGCTCTCTTCAATTCTGGGTAGTCAATGCAAGACTCTAAAGGCAGTGCATCATAAGCCTTCAGACCCTTACCCGTAAGTCTTGAGGAGACCAGAGCTGCCCACTTCTCTTCAGGCCAATTATGCTCCCTACACTTCTTCTCAAAACGATTAAAAAATTCTGTGACTTCAGTTTCACTAAATGCCGGCACCAATTTGACTAAGTGGGACAAGGACTGTTCTCTTACTTGGCCCTCACGGCCCATCCGAGTCCCTGTCGATTCTGCACGAGTCTTATCTAAATCTATTTGAGCACAATATTTCTCGGAGTCGTACCTAAGCTCAGCCTCGTGCCTCCTCGTCTCATTCTCCTGCCTTCTAGACTCAGCCTCAATCTCATGCTTCCTAGACTCAGCCTCAATTTTAGCAAGCTCAAGTCTAAATATCATATCTGGAGACAGGCAGGAAGAGGGAGCTGCCACTACTGAAGGAGGGGGGGCAAGAACTGGGGAACCACCATACGCACCGCCCGAGGGCACTCCAATCTTCCAATTCTCATCCCTCTGTGGGAGGGTGCTAACCTCCGGTACTTGAGTGGACGGCACTGTGGGAGTCGAGTGAGAGGGGATCTGGGGAGGAACCCCCCCAAACGCCCTCTCCTCCGAAACCCCATGTCGCCCACGCAACACCCAGGAAATCAGCTCCCCCTTGGACATCCCTCCTACATTGGATAGACCCAAAACCTTGGCTATCAGGTGCAAGCCATAAACATTCACCCCAGTCAGCCTCTCCTCCGTCACATGGTACTGCTTACTCACAAAAAGTCTAGCATCCTCCTCACTAGTTACTAACGGCACCTCCTCAAATGGCATCTCTCGCTCCTCGTCAATACTAGGGCACGACATACTGAAGTTCACAAAAAATTCTCGAGACAAAAGTGTTAAACTCCCTTATGTAAGCACTAATTACTAAATTAACTGGAGTCTCTTAAATGCTCTCCTAATTGCCTTACAAAAAAAAATATTCTTCAATATGCACGCTAAAGTACGAACAAACAAATGTTGTACAACTCTGCAAAAAATTATACTGTTCACAAAATCCTAAGCAAGGTCGCCATTTGTTACGACCGGGCACTCGGGTACACTAGGGCTCTTACACAGGACTCGAGTATGGCTCGCTGCCACAACGGAAACACACGATCCCAACCCCAGAGTACTGCCAGCCGAACAAAAAACGCCACTACCCTCCAGAGTTCTATCTGCTATAACGGGGTATACAAGAACTCGGTACTAGCGTTTCACACAACAGACTAATAACAAGACGGGAGTTATCTAGTCTGGTCAACAATCAAACAAAGAAGAAAGTACTACAACACTAAAGAATAGTGTTGGCCGAAGCCGAAGTAATCCACCCTTGAACTAAGAACTTAAGAAGTCCTCCACCCTCTACTTCGGATCGGCACTATTACGTTACGTTAAACAATAGTCCTCGAGCATCAAGCAAGGAATCTTCTGATAAGTTAGATGCTTCTCGAATACTCATAAGAAGTAAGTATCGGATTTTGAACAGCAATTTAATGAATAACTCACTGGTAATTAAAGGCTTTAAATTGACATAAGAAGAATTATAAGAATAAGCAATAGGATATGGCAAACATTAAGAAGAAGTACTCCGACAATGCACTGGCAATAGCCTACTAAGATTGTGCTCGTGGGCCACTAATCTCTGAAGTAGCTAAGCGTGCCACACATGAAATCAATAGTGCATAAACAATAATATACATAAGGAGAAGCTTCAATACTATGCTGTATCTGCTGGTCGAGCAAAGTCTAGCTGGGATACATAAGGTTAAGAGACAATGGCTGAGCAAGCGGCTCGTAGCCTAGCGAGGTCCTTAAGACTGTGCGGCCAAATTACGTTAATTGACGGGATGCTCTCTTGAGAGATCCAGATCACTAGTATCTGGTTCTCTCCTGGCGATCCTCTCAAAGTCAAGCAAATGAGATAGCACAGTGTTGGGTGGCAGAGGCAAAAGCCCTCACTCGCAACACAGTGCTAAACTCCCACGGTACACAGTCAGAAAGACCACCTAGGCGTTCCACGTCTCCGTTGCAATTGTACTGGTTCAACCGCAACCTAGTACTCATAGGAAATCACAACTCAGAAACCCTATCCCAGTCTAGCATTGCCTAAACCAGCAGAAAACAGGAACATGAATAATCGCACACAGGGAAATGCATATACGAGTGCAACAAACATCAATCAATCCTATTCTAGTTAACCCTTCCAAAAATAGGCTATCTAACAGGCACTTATCTCGTGAGAACTCAAGCGATAATACTTTGGCTGACTAAATCTGCACCAAAGGGGTCATTGGTTAAAAAGGGACGAGAAGAGAAGAAGATAGGCTGTTCAGAGAGTAGAGAAAGTTCACATCAGTCGGAAGAATATGGATAGTTGCAAGGGATATGAGAAGTCGCTCTGCCTGATGAGTTCTAAAGAATTGTGGCGAGGACCTCTCCTTTTTATACTCGGCCCTCTAGCGGCATATCGCAAACTACTAAGGACCGCCCACTAGCAATCATTACGTAATATTCTCTCTCAATCTGGGATCGACAAAGGATTTCCCACGCACTGAGAGGGAGGAGGGAGGAGGGAGGAGGGAGGAGGGAATTAGGCCTACCTGCCCGCGTGGCGCACTCACTGGTCCCCGTTACATACTCTCTCTCTCCTCTCATCATTACAAATAAGTCCCACACACAACACTTATAACTAATGATATAAAATAGAACTCGTTGACTCAGATGAAAACAAAATACATATTTATAATACTTATAGTACAACGGCTCACATAAACTAAGTTAGGAAACTCTACACAGACTACAGCCAAAGTTCCTGCCCTGACGATCCTAGCGAGAGTGGGGCCTGACTGGGCGTTCTGTACAGCATGCTCATACTCGACATGCGTCACAGCGGGGCCGCGCGTATGTGGCGGCGTACAGACCCTCCCGTAAAACATAGCGCATTTTAAGACTTTATTTCTCAGTAAATACTGATTTCCGACATTCAATTAAACATTCTACAAGTTCTAACCAGTCCCCTGAACAGTTTTTAATAGGTTACTTGGGGATATTTTAACGGGACCATAGGTAAATGTTTACCTAATTTACTTTGATACCGATTTATCAGAACACGAATCATGTATAGTATTCACAAAACATCTCATAGTGTACTAGCAACATGTATATTGTAGAGTAATGTCTAAAATTCATCCAAACCAAATAAACATAAACAATGTATTTCTAGATTAGCTATAACTTAATATACATGCATTACCTTTAACAATGATAATTATTAGGAATACAGTCAAATGCTTCACATTGGCTACCTCTCTATATTCACTGAACGTTGGTAGGAGACGAAGGACATAATTATTCACAAACTTTCATGCATTTTTTAACTATTAAATTAGCTGTATCTCATTTTACATATGTAATCAGTGTTTTTGTGACCACCATTATAACTTCGTGACATAGAAGCAAATATAGGGAATAGGTTGAGCCATGATCAATGATATCCGTATTCCACCTTCTTAGCTTATTTGTTTTCCCTCTCTATCCTCTCCTTTCCCCTCTTCCTCAAATTGCCCTTCCAACTTTTCAATCTCTCCTCTTATCCCTGCTTGTACAGCATACGTGCCTCTCTCTCTTCTTTTCCCCATCCATCTCCTTTCACCTTGCCGTCAATGAGAACAATGTTAGATATTCTGTATACTCATTCCTTACCTCCCTTTTACTGTTTCTTCCCTCCATCCGTTGTTTTCCTCCCTCCATGTCTCCCGTACTACTGTAGCTCCCTCTTTTCTTACGCTCAGCCCTACCTTTCCTCTGATTCCTTTCCTGCTTTGCCTCCTTCGTACTCTTCCTTCTGTTTCTTTCTTCCTCGCCTCTCCCTTCCTCCACACAATCAGGGCCAGAGGACGACATTGGAAACTCATTTAGTGACTCACTTCCAAGAGTTTTCCGATCTGGCCGCCTCGTCGCCTAAATCACGGGTACACATCTACATATTCACACATACACCTACGTAGCTCTATACATACCAACAGTATAGTCTAGTATGGTAAATTGTTATTGTTCTTATACTAACGGAGGTTGCACTTTGGAATACATGTCTGTTCTCAAAGGTCTCCCCACTTCCATTATTTCAACCTTAGTGTGTTGTCTGGTTACAGTTAGACGATACTAGACAAGATATTTTGTGAGGCTCATGTATTTAAGATTGGTGTGGCAAGCAGTCATAATGAGAACTATGGGTAGAGGATTGGGTTTAGTAGGACCTGATTGGGAGTTGAACCAGTTGCTGTTTGCTGATGACACAACGTTGGTGGTGGATTCTGAGGAGAAACTGCAGCGAGTAGTCAAAAGTTTGGTGTGGTTTCTGGGAGGAGGAAGCTGAGGGTGAACGGCAATACAAATAAAGTGCGTTGGGGAAGTTCTTAGAAGGATTATAGGAAAAGCAATCATGTCTGTATTTGGAAAAGATGTACAAAGAGCAGTGGGCAACTTACAAGTATGTGCAGGACAGCAAGCCGGAGGAGAAGCAGCAATACATGCAATGGGGAAGGTGTATCATGAGGAAGATTGTGAAGCGGTACTGCTAGTGGATGCAACAAATGCCTTTAACACCATTAATAGGGAGGCAGCTATTCACAACATCAAGATCAAATGCCCGAGCATCGCAAAGTACATAGAAAATACTTATAAGGAGCCAGCTAACCTGTATATAGTTGGAAGCACAAAGAAGGAAGAAATGAAAATTCTCAAATCAAATGAAGGAACAACGCAAGGAGATCCAGTGGCAATGGCAATGTACGCACTGGCACTATCAATTCTGCAGCAGAAAATAAAACATGAGGTAACCCGAGTGAAACAAGTGGCGTATGCAGATGACCTCACAGGTGCAGGAAAAATAGGGGATCTCAAAGAATGGTGGCGGAGAGTACAATCGATAGGCGAAGTCATTGGGTACCATCCGAATGCTAGTAAATCTGTACTAATAGTGAAAGAAAACAAGTATGAAGAAGCGGTGCGGACTTTTGATGGGACAGGAGTGAAGATTACAAAGGAGGGTCAACGCCATTTGGGAGCAGTAATAGGCACAGAAGAATGCAAGAGAGACTATGTGCGAAAAAAGGTAGCAGAGTGGGTAAAGGAAGTGAAAACCCTGGCAGACATTGCGAAATCTGAACCACATGCTGCATATACTGCCTTCACATATGGTGTTAAGCACAGATGGACCTTTCTTATGAGAACAGTGCCTGGCATTAGACAGATGCTCCAACCGCTTGAAGAAGCAATCAGAGGAACATTCATACCGGCCCTAACAGAGATGGAAGGCGTCACGCAAGAGCTAAGAGATCTATTAGCTCTTCCGCCAAGGTTCGGAGGTATGGGGATCATAAACCCAGTGGAGGCGGCACTACATGAGAACCAAAATTCCCTTAAACTTACTACGTCTCTGACAGAAAAAATACGGGAGCAAAATGAAAATGATGAGGTGGACGAAGAGGAACAACGAAATGCAAGACAGGAAATTACAAAGAGCAGAGAAGAGAGACAGAAACATAGCCTAGAACAAATTAAGACCAGATGTAGGGAAGAACTGAAAATGAGAGTTGAGATGGCACAAGACACGGGGGCTTCAAATTGGCTCACATCATTACCAATAAAGGAGAAAGGCTTCAGCTTAAATAAACAAGAATTCAATGATGCCGTAGCCTTGAGGTATGGGTGGCCAGTTTCGAACCTGCCGCTGAAATGTGCATGTGGTGAAATAAACAACTCCGACCACTGTATGACTTGTAAGAAAGGAGGATTCATCTGTATCCGGCATGATGAAGTACGAGACATCACTGCACAAATGCTGGACGAGGTGTGCCATGATGTCAGAATCGAACCGGAACTTCTGCCTATAGACGGACAGCGCTTGGCCCACAATACTGCAAATACTTCAAATGAAGCAAGAGTGGACGTAAGTGCTCGAGGTTTTTGGACGAGGGGACAACGGGCTTTTTTCGACATCAGAATCTTCAACCCAAGAGCACAAACATATCGTGAGCGAGGACACAAGGCGGCATACTTGAGAAACGAAAGTGAGAAAAAACGCGCTTATGAAGAAAGAATTTTGAACAGGGATCAAGGAAGCTTTACTCCTCTGGTCTTCTCATCGTCGGGAGGTATGGGACCTTCTGCAAGTGTCTTCTATGCCAGATTAGCTGAACAAATATCGGAGAAAAAGCGCCAGCATAGAAGCCAAGTCATAACTTGGATGAGATGCCGGCTCTCTTTCTCAGGTCTGCACTCCTATGTCTCAGGGGTACAAGGTCCTCCCCGCTACAGAGGACAAGAGTGAGAGACTTGGACTTTGAAATGGTCGTGGCGGAGGGACGAATTGGGGAACAACTAGGTTGATTGTAGCGAGGTACTGGTACAATAAGATAAACTACAATGTAACTAGAATAAGATAGATTGTACACCACTTTGTAACTGTCACCTTAATAAAAAAAAAAAAAAAAAAAAAAAAAAAAAAAAAAAAGGAAAACAAAAATAGAAGGTAACATGCTTACATTACTGAAATGTTTGTGGACATGCAGTAATGCAAGTAATGGTCACTCTTCTGTAAATCTAAAATGGCTTTCTTAAGAATGGGAAAGGGGTGGGACCTTCTATTTTTTTTTTTTTTTATTTATAAAAAAATACAAGTAAAGTGAAGGTGTGTAATAGAGGTGCTTGTAGGGTGAATCTAGATGTGCGGCTGAATGGGAAAATACTGGAACAAATGGAGTGTTTTAAATATCTAGGAGGAATGATAAGCATGGAAATGGAGGTAAAACAGAGAGTATATGAAGGAAACAAGTTTCGGAGCAATGGGACTGAGAAATGGGCTCTGAAAGCAAAGGAGAGAAGAAAACTGGAGGTGATGGAGATCAGCTGCTTGAGGAGTATGTGTGGAGTGACTCACTGAGACAGATTGAGGAATGAAGAGTTACATAGGAGAGTGGGGCAGCAGGAACATTCGTCGGCCAGAGTGGACAGAAGGGTGCTGTGCTGGTATGGACATGTTGAGCGAATGGAAGATAATAGGCTTACAAAGAAAATATGTGAGTCCGATGCAGAAGGCGATAGAGGGGTAGGACGACCTCCATTGAAATGGAGAGATTAATTGTGTAGTACAAGCGTTGGAAGATAGAGGAATGACTATAGATCAGGCAAGAGCAGTGGTAACAAAGAGGAGTGAATTGAGAATGCTAGTGAATTATGAGTGAAAACATGGTCGTTTGGGAGAGGGGGTCGCGACAATGGTCAATGACTAACTGACTCTGAATAAGTTTGAGACGCCCAATGAACAAAATACAAACAAATAGAAACAAGAATCAAAACAATTAATAAATATTTATGAGTTACTGCTGACTAGGGAAAGTAAAGGAGGCCTAAATAGTTTATATTAATCTTAAATCATCTAAATAATACAAACATTAAATTTCAAAAATAAAATACAAAATGACTTGCTGTACAACCAGCTAGGAATTGTTGCGACAACTCCTAGCTGGCTGTACAGTAAGTCATGTTGTATTTTATTTTATATATATATATATATATATAATATATATATATATATATATATATATATATATATATGGGGTATGTGCCTGGGAATATAGATAGATAGCTATAGATCATTATGAATATTCTTCAATGTTGTCTGTAATGTTGTAACATTCTTAGTGATGGCTTGTGCTGATGAGATTGTCACCTCTTCCCATGTTCTCCAGCTTTGTCTTGCTTTGCAAGAAAGGCTGGAGAATGTTGAGCTCGAGGTCCAATCTCTCAAGGACGAGAACTTAGCATTGAAGATGACATTAGAGGAAAAGAAAAATGCCACTGGTGTAGGAAAACCGGACTCTTCCTGGAAGGTGGCATCTTCAAGAGGAATGAAATTAACCTTCCAGAAGCAGTATGTGACGGTTAAAAACAAGTATAGCGCCCTGGATGACGAGTGTGATGGCAGTGAAGGGGGAAAGGAGGAAGGAGATGACCCGTCTTACAGCGGGGCAGTGAGAGGGGAAGGGAGGAAATCTGCAGCTACTTCTGCTGCTACTACTTCTGCTACAAGCCGGCAACAGAAAACAGCTAAGTCTATCTTAATTGTAGGGGATTCAATGGTTAAATACCTTGGCAGGGCTACTAGCACACATGTTGGTAAAGTTGTCTGTCTGCCTGGTGCCGGAGTCGAGAGGGTGGCAGAAAAGCTAGATGATGTCATGGAAGCGAGTGGGGAGGACCCCATCATCTTCCTCAACGCAGGGAGCAACGACATTTGGAAATGCAGGACTGAGGAGTTGCTCACCACGTACCAGGAAATGTTGGAGAGGATCAAGGAGAAGTGTGGAGTTCCTGTGGTACACAGTATCCTACCAAGAAGAGGGGTAAGGAAGGAATGGTCCTCCAGGGCTATTGGTGTAAATAGCCGGCTGGAGAAGTATTGCAAGGCAAATAATATTCCATTCCTGGATAACTGGACCATCTTCTATGGTAAGGATGAACTGTATGCCCAGGATGGAGTACATCTCTCTCGACTAGGAGTTTCGACCTTAGCCAGCTCACTCGACAAGTTTGTTGCGGGGTTTTGTTAATAAACCATGGGTGTGTAAGTAAAATAGAATCCCAGCCACATGAAATTGATAGTAATAACGAACATTCTGATAGCGTAGATTTTCCGTTCAGGTCTAGTAGTTCAACAGGTAAAAATAAATTAGTTAAAAACAATAGAAAAATAGTTGCAAATACAAGTAATAGTTAGAGGGTTTATTATACAAATTGTAGGAGTTTATGTAACAAAATGAACGAACTAAGAGCACTGGTTAGCAAAGAAAATATAGACATAATAGCGCTAACTGAAACATGGATTAATACAGAAACCAGGCATTTTTTAGCAGAGTTTGATATACCGGGATATAGTTTGTTTAAATATGACCGAACAAGTAGGAGGGGCGGTGGTATAGCAGTGTTTGTCAGGAGTTCATTAAAAAGCTGTATTAAATCAGGTATTAGAGTAAATAATGAAAATGAAAGTGTTTGGGTAGAGGTTAACGAAGGTAGTGAGACCTTAGTTATTGGAGTTCTGTATAGACCGCCAAATATGAGTAGAAATGACGGAACATCATTATGGGAGGACATTAAAATAGCATCAAGGTTTAGCAACGTGTGCATTATGGGGGATTTTAATTTCCCTAATATAGATTGGCAGCAACAAATAGGCGACTCTGATTCAAAGGAGTTTATTGAGGTAGTACAAGATAGTTTTTTTTATCTCAATTCATAGATACGCCGACTAGAGGTGATAAAATTCTCGATTTAGTTTTTAGTAACAATGAACATTTGATAAATAGTGTAGAAATCGGGGACCACCTAGGAAATAGTGATCACAATTCTGTGTATTTTAATATACAATGGAAAGGTAATATCAGAGAGAATACAACATTAATACCTGACTTCAGAAAAGCCAATTATGGTGGGTTAAGAAGAGTCCTATTAGCGGACCCTATGGTCAAAAAATTAAGTCGATCCAGGTGTCCAAATGAGTGTATCCCTTCTCAGGCACCTGTCATCTTAAGTCAGGAAGAGACTTCAAACTTGGTAGATACATACGATAATTTTATCAAGTCAGTATTCAATGCGCAAAATAAATATAACCCCAAAAGAAAATTTAGAACAACACAGAACCAACCCAAATGGATGAATAATAGACTATTAGACTATCGGAACCTCTCCGGGTGGTCAGGGGCCGGGGGAGTGCTGGAGCGACCTTTGGTAACCCTGGTCTCTGGGTCTTCTCCTGGGTGACCTGGATGTGTGTGAGTTTGTGTTTTTTTATCTGTGTTTATTTTTTGTTTTATGTTGTTTTTGTGTTTTCCCTGTTCTTGCTCTGTCTTGAGTCGGCTACCCCCAAAATGGGGATTGGGCCTGAGCATATAGATAGATAGATAGATAGATTTTCTAGGAAAAAAAGAGAGGAATATATAAAAAAAAATAAGAAAGGCGAAATTCACCTACTTGTTTACAATCAGAATCTATCACGACAGGTAAAAAAGGATATTAGGAAAGAAAAAATAAATTATGAAATAAAGGTTGCCAATGACTCAAAAAATAATCCTAAAGCTTTTTACCAACTATATAAATCCAAGGTTAGAGATGTCATTGGTCCCCTTAAAACTTCGATAGGAGAAATGACAGAAAATTATTTAGAAATGTGCAGTACATTAAATAGTCAATTTCTTTCCGTTTTCACTATTGAAAATTTGGTACAGTTTCCAGAAGTCCGTAAGGTATATAGCGATTGTATAGAAAATAGGTTAAGTACGGTTACTATAAGTAGAAATGATGTGCTTAAGGAAATTAACAGACTGAAACCTCATAAATCGCCTGGTCCTGATGAGGTATATGCTAGAGTATTAAAAGAATGCAGAGATGAGTTAAGTTACCCATTAACATTTCTATTTAACAAGTCATTAGAAACGGGTATAGTTCCAGAATCTTGGAAGCTTGCAAATGTAGTTCCGATCTTCAAAAAAGGTGATAAATCAATAGCATCCAATTACCGTCCCATTAGTCTCACTTCAATCATAGGAAAGCTACTAGAGTAAATTATTGCTAGGAAAATGAGAAACCACTTGGAAACATTTAACTTAATCAATTCTTCTCAGCATGGATTCACTCAGGGACGGTCTTGCCTTACAAATTTGCTTAGTTTTTTCTCAGAGGTATTTGAAGCAGTAGATAATGACAAGTCATATGATATTATATATTTAGATTTCAGTAAAGCTTTCGACAGAGTCCCTCATGAGAGATTGATGAGAAAGGTTGAGGCACATGGAATAGGTGGGGCGTTGTTAGGATGGATTAGGTCATGGCTAATTGGTAGGAAGCAGAGAGTCGGCATAAATGGTACCAAGTCAGAATGGGGAGCAGTCAAAAGTGGTGTCCCCCAGGGATCTGTATTAGGTCCTCTGTTGTTTATTATATACATAAATGACCTTGATTTAGGTATAACTAGTAGGATAAGTAAATTTGCAGACGATACCAAAATGGGGAGAAAAATTGATTCAGATAGAGATATAGAGTGCCTCCAAAGGAATCTAGATACGTTACACGAATGGTCAGTAAATTGGCAGATGAAGTTTAATATTGACAAATGCAAGGTATTAAAGATAGGGAAGATGCATACAAATGTTATATATAAACTAGCTAATATGGAATTAGAAAACTCAGACTGTGAGAAAGATCTAGGTGTGTTTCTTAACAATGATTTGAAGCCTAGAAAACAATGTATAAGCGTTCGTAACAAGGCAAACAGGATTCTCGGGTTCATATCCAGGAGTGTGAGTAACAGAACTGCTGATGTTATCTTAAAACTTTACTTGTCATTAGTGAGACCCCATATGGATTATGCTGTTCAATTATGGTGTCCTTATTACAGAATGGACATAGATTCATTGGAGAGAGTACAACGTAGAATGACAAAAATGATACATATTATTAGAAATTTTCCGCATGAAGAAAGGTTGAAGAGATTAGGCTTACATTCGTTAGAGAGACGCAGAGTTAGGGGGGATATGATAGAGGTATTCAGGTGGGTTAGTGGGATTAATAAAGGGGACATGCAAAATGTACTAAAGCTCAGTGATAGCGTAAGAACTCGTACAAATGGTTTCAAATTAGATAAATTTCGTTTCAGAAAAGATATAGGCAAATATTGGTTTGGTAACAGAGTTGTAGAGGGGTGGAATAGGCTACCAAGTGATATAGTGGGATCAAGAACGATAGGGAGCTTTAAGATAAAATTAGATAGGCATAATGGACGAGATGGGTTGGGTGTGAGGGGGATCTACCAGGTGTGAGCCAATCGGCGTTCAGCAGACCCCGTAATCTTGTGATAATCCCTGACCGTTTTGGTGGGGGCAGTACTCAAGGTATTAGTGAGTTGGGCCTATAATTGGGCCTTGTAATTGGGGTTGGGTGTGACAGCCTTGTGTGGGCCGATCGGCTTTTTGCAGACTCCCATTTTCTTATGTTCTGATCTGTATTATTTGTAATGCATGTGGGCTCTCTCTCTCTCTCTCTCTCTCTCTCTCTCTCTCTCTCTCTCTCTCTCTCTCTCTCTCTCTCTCTCTCTCTCTGTGTATGAGACCGACCATTTCTCGACCTATTCACTTTTAGTATGTGCACAACAAGAATTATTAACTCAAAACTAAGAGTAACTAAACTTGACTACAACGTTTAAAACAAATCAGTTTAACTGCTGCGAGGAAAGTAGTGCAGGTTTGGGTGGGCAGGGAATTCGGTAGTGACCGAGGAAGAATGCAATAAAGGAAGTTGGTGAAGCCTGAAAAAGAACAGTGTGACAATTCCCGAGAAAGATATATGAGTGAGGTTAGAGGAGACTTCTGGTAATGAAGGCTGGTGAAAATATTATGAGGGGGTTGGTTTATGACTATACAATTATTCTCTATTGCTTTCACATTTATTATTGTTATATATTGGTGTATATACTGTGTGGAGGTTTGATATGGATGGCCAGTTAACTTTATTGTATGTCGACGATTCAACTCTTTTGAAAATATTGTTATCATCTGACTCATACCTTCATATTGTTATCATCTGACTCATACCTTCATATTTCTCATATATTTATTACCCTGATTTGTAAACGTCTTTGCTGTGGTTTTTGGTGGATTGCTGTTATCACGTGTGACAGTCTATCTGTACTCGTATAGTACAGTTTGTCAAGACATATCGTGTAGTATAGCTTTCTTATACACTATAGTGAGCTATTTTTAGAAGTTTTCATTAACATAAATCATATAATCCGACCCCAATATTTTAGTTGAATATACTTTATAACCCGGAATTTTAAACCAAAAGAGCTTCCATTTTGATGTATATCTCGAATTCATAAGGACACCTGTTTTACTTGTGTATTCGATGTTTCCCGATGTTTTCCTATTACGATGTTGCCACTAGCGTCTCAAATACTAAACTTTAACAATGAAAGTACAGTAATTGCATTCATTTGTATTCTTTGATATTGTTTACTATATCAGCAGTTACCCAGCATATCATTACCTTGGTTAATGAGAGGAGGTGGTATGAACTGAGTATACTATTAGGCTCTTCTTTTTCATTTAACGACTTATATATTATGCCAAAGGAAAATATAATTCATATTCATCAACAGTAAGACTCTATATCAAGTATCACAAACATACAAATTTCACAGCTACACTTACGACCCTTCGCAGCAACCATCGAATCTGAAAACAACCCGAACAATTATCACCAAACACTGACACTCATAGCTATAATTGACAACCTCATAACGTCCATCTACCAACACCACTACCAGCAACAGCAATACTGTAAACAAAAAAATAATAACAAATATCAAGCACTGTCAATCACAACTACAATAAAGATCAACCACATCAACATTAGCCTCCACCAACAACACCTCTCCCAGCCAAGATGTCTTCACTTCCCAACACAAAGAGGTCTTGAGCGGTATGCTAATATAATAACTTCCTGGCTCCCTTCACTCTATCTTCACTCTCCTTTCTCTCCCTTTCTGTTCCTCTCTCTCCTTTTATCTTTCACATGTGTTCACATCCGTCCTTTTCATTTGTTTCTCCTTTTGTTCCTCCTTCTTTTCCTTGTTTCTTCCCTCTCCCTTCCCTTTACCTTACACCAACCCTATCACTCAACATGTCACTTTGGTTTGATGTCTTCCCGAGTCAGTAGAGGTTTTAGGGGAGGTTTTTAGTTTGGTCTCTAGATATCCATCAAGCTTAAGATTACACCCCCTTGAGCCCCTTTCAAGATAAATTTGTACATATTTCGGTAGAAAAATGTCCCGGCTGAAAGCCGGTTCCTCTTAAATTACAGGCTCGCTATCGCTCGCCAGGGTAAAATCGACACCTAAATTGCACGAAAGGTCTTAAAATTTACAGAAATGGGTTGAAAGTTCTTAAAATCATCAAAGTAATGGGGCGAACGTCTTAAAATTAGAAAACCAATGGGGCTAAACATGAGGGAGAAACGAGTCAAGAAAAACTCCCTCCAGTGGAAATCTCCCCCTAAGCAACCTGTTTGCTGTCTGGCTATAAAGGCAACCTGTTTGCTGTCTGGCTATAAAGGCAACCTGTTTGCTGTCTGGCTATAAAGCAACCTGTTTGCTGTCTGGCTATAAAGGCAACCTGTTTGCTGTCTGGCTATAAAGCAACCTGTTTGCTGTCTGGCTATAAAGCAACCTGTTTGCTGTCTGGCTATAAAGCAACCTGTTTGCTGTCTGGCTATAAAGCAACCTGTTTGCTGTCTGGCTAGCAAGGTATAGGTTTAAATAAGAATACGTACCCCGTATATAACATTAGGCCTATATAATGTCATTTGCATGTATTTGATACTTTGATTTATCATGAATCCATATAATATTGTTATACATGTGAATGCACTTTACCTCCTCAGACACAACCAACAAATATTTAGTTTTATGCAAATTTACGTTTTCGATAGTATTATCATCTAAATTTATCTGTTTTGTTTCCTCAATTATAATAATGACTTTAATCATATTCGTAATACTGATTATAATCTGGTTCATAAGTATATATGACAAATCTTTCTTGATTACTTTGTATGTTTTATCAGATTTCATACTTAAAAACGAGTTTATTAATTATACAATTTCAATTATAATAACTGTTCGCTATTAATCCAAAGTCTAATCATATATTCTGTCTTCCTCTTCTGACATTCCAAAATCAGTTCCTTGTTATTTGGTTCGAAATATTTCATATTTTGCCTTTCACTGCGTCTTAAAAAATTATTCAGTTGTTGAAAAGAAATATTCCCATGCACTTTTAAACACCTTTTTTTTAAATAAGCTACACGAATGATTGAATGTTGTTCTTCTCTTTTGCAATAGTTTGAACACTTTAAATCATAAAGCATAAATCAACACAGGCATGTTTCCCGTGCATTCTCGAATGTATTCTGTTGACTCTATTCTGTTGACTCTATTTATAGGCTATGAAATACTTTGCGGACATATATGTTCACAGTATATAAACATTAATGGCAACCAACTGTTGCTAAGTATAAACACAATGCCAGTTTATACAAGTATAACAGTTTCGTTATTTACGAGAAAAATGTATCAGAACTCGGCGATATCTCACCGGTATATGCTCCACTCCCAACCTTTAGATAAAGTACTTGCCCCTTGTGGCATCTGCATAATAATTAATTATTAAACTACTAGCCTATCACTCGAGGTTTCGCGCACAATAAAGCAACATTAATTATATGCCATCCCTTTCATATGATTCTCGCATATATAGACTATATGCAACCGTATATGCTTGCCAGAGTTCACCACTTGAGTTCCTACATCAACACTTACTGTTTTAACATTTCGCACATTATTTACATACCTACTTTACTTCTTGATGGCTCCTTGTTAGACTGTTATGGATGGTGGGTTTCCCAGACCAAAGACCCAGCAGCTAGTCTGTCACTAACATACAGAATATGCACAGTTTTGTTTAAGGAAATGTCTATGCTAGAAGGAATAATTGTCAATAAATATCGTCAACCACCTTTACCCTCTATGAAAAGCCTCAACATAGGCCATATCATATATGATATTGTGATTCTACTCCTCCCTCACATTTCACGTAATTTCAACAGAGAGAGAGAGAGAGAGAGAGAGAGAGAGAGAGAGAGAGAGAGAGAGAGAGAGAGAGAGAGAGAGAGAGAGAGAAAGAGAGAGAGAGAGAGAGAGAGAGATTCAACCATTACTTAACTTTTCCTGCCATCTTGTCACAACTTTTCTTGCTCCTTCTCACCGACACAAAAACTCGCTTTCACTTATTTGTTTTTGTTCTCTATTGTAATTAAAGAAGAAACGTAGAATTAGGTTAAACGAGAGCCAGATAAATAAACAGAAAAAGAAAGTGAGGAAGTATAACTCGAGAGTAAGCATTTACGTTAGGGAATATCTTGTGCAAGTTCGTGTAACTTATTGTGTGCAAGTGTAATTTATTTTGTGCGAGGACGTGTGTGCGCTTACTTGTGGTTTATTATGTGTCTCCAAGACTGACAGAAAACTGCAAGAGGAAAGTGACAGTTAAGCTGGGCCGTGTCTAGGTATAGTTTGGGATGAAGCTTGACAAAATATATACATATATACATACATATTAATATAAATGTAGACAGACTTGATACGCAGGTCTTGAATTGCTATTAAAATATATGAATGATGTGGTTAACTGTTCACAGCAGCGAGAGAATAACAGGAACAAATGAGCATTTTTGTTTTAACTATGGTAAGAGGCAGAGGTTTTAGGGGTCCTCCTTCCGATAGCCTTGGCAAATAATTATATGAGAGAGAGATTGAATATGAACATGTTAATCGATACATGGGATTGAGGTTTCGATCTGGATTAAAACGTGATAAGAGGACGGATTTCTGTCTGACGAAGATAAAGTCTGACAAATATATCGAAAAGAAAAGGAACATTACTCATTAATCAAAACTATAGATGGTGGAGTAAAATATATAGTTAAACAATTAACTATATAATAAGTTCGTCTCATATTATCCCTTATAGGGAAGGTATGAACTAAAAGAATATTGACAATATTCGTTATTTGTAATCGTAATATGCGAGAGAATATGGAGAGTGAGATAAAAGAGGAGAGTGGAGTCAAAACCCAGTTGACTATTAATGTGAATGCAAACAACTCACTTTAACATGGCTTTGATACCATGCCGGACCTATTCAGTGTTAAAGATTTTCTGACTATTCGAACATGCTGGGTGATGAATACCAAATGATGCCATTCCCAAGAGCCTCGTGTGTGTACACAACTAACAACCACCAACACACATAGTCACATGCAGACCATTCGAATTCTCAAGTCAGCAGTTCTCATTCAAATACATGCATGCACACAGCATTATACTCACGGAAAAACACACACTTGGCGCAAACACACGTAAACACGCTCCCATTGAAAGACGCGTAATATCACACTTCTCTGTAAATTACTAGCTCCAGTGTATTCATAGAATTACATTACTGTCATAATTATTCAATTACTTCATTCACAACAATATCCTACCGAAAGTGTCATATACTCGATGTTAATTATCATAAAAATATGACACGCTTGCTAATACCTTCAATACCTGCTTCTTATTTCCAAATATGCACGATCCCACCTCTGTATAGAAACACACGCACTTGCTCACTCAGGCCCACACATATTAGGTTGTAGTTTGTCTTAATTTGTCTTGTGTGCGTGAAAAACAACAGCTGGAAGATTTATATAAATTAATATATTAATGAAAAAAGACAGTGTATATCAAAACGGTTAGAACTGAAATCAACACATATACAAAATTCAAAATAAAGCTATTAGATAACCCTGCAATCACACAGGACCTTCCTACATTATCCATAGGAAGAAACGTTGCATCCCTTGCATTATTCTACAGATATTTTCACAGCAATTGTTCCGAGGAACTTGCTTCAATTGTGCCGCCTCTCCACATCTTTCCCCATAGAACTAGGGCAGCTGAGAGCGCCCATGAATTTACACTTTCTCCTCCACAATGCAGAACTTCTGCTTATCAGAATTCATTTATCCCCAGAGCTACTACTCTTTGGAATTCACTTCCCTCGAATTGCTTTCCACAAACTTACAATCTACAAATTAATGTTTAAATCCAGTTGTTACAAACATTTTATGAATGGAGGATGCCTTTAGGCACATGGACCTTTTTGTTTTATCTGTGTTTTTCCTTCCTCCGTTGATTGTCTCTTGAAAAGAAAAAAAAAAAAAAAAAAAAAAATACATCGCTTGAGTTAATTAATTTAGTCATGGGCCAAGTGCCTTTAATTGACATAGGAACTTGACTAACATATGGTAGATTCTTTCTAATCACATTATGTAATTCAACACTAAAGCAGGAACAGGGTAAGAAAAAAACTTAGTGGTGACTCTCACAGCAATCTTAAAATGGCAAGATAAAACATTGTCCGTGTGTTAATATTAGCCCAGCGAGCCTCTTGTGGTCTCCTCTCGCATCAGACCACTTCGCAGCCTCTCCTTGGCAAATATACTTAGCTTTCATGTTTCCCTCCAACTTTTCTACACCAGAGTATTCTTAAATCCACTTCCTTCTGGCTGCTCCTCTTAGGTTGCCCTTGTTTTGCTTTTTAACTCGGCTTACATGGCATATTTCTAAATATTCTCAGCTTGACTTTGAATCTGTTTTCCAAATTCCAGAACTGGTAGATCCACACTTGTTCTCCTATTCATTGTATTGGTCTCCCAGCAATGTCAATATAACAGTAACACACACACACACACACACACACATACACACACACACACACACACACACACACACACACACACATACACATACTGTAGATCACGATGAACGCCCAACCTACAACCCGCCTCTCGTTAATCTGGGAAACTATAACTTGAAAGGGAAAGAAGAGTAGGAAGAGCAGGAAACTTAGGCCTACTTGGACGGAAGAGGACGGGAAGCAATGAATCCAAGTGAGGCTGAGATAGAAAGAGATAGAGCGAGAGCTGGAGCGAGAAAGCATTTATGTCCCGCCAGATTGTGTGTATTACTTGAAAACGGGTGTTGCAAGACATTTCCCAAATCCTACGTAAAATGTTCAACAATTTATCACATACCTACTTCAGTAAGAACATTAAAGGCGTTGTATGGAATGTAATTCCGTACTTGACAGAATGTATAAAGCTAACAACTGCCACCACCCACAGCCTTCTACCAGCCCATGAATTAGCTAAAACCCAAGCCAAAAAATTCAAAAATGTAAACTAAATTTGTTTTATGATATGTTGTGTTTAAGACTCGAGCTTCTTTTTTCCTGAGGCTAAAAGCATATAATTATACAAGTCTTGAAACAAACACAACTCCAGTTAGCGGCGCAACTAATGTGCGATGTGTACACGGTAACAAACTGCACTACAACAACTCTGTCCTCGCTTTAGGTTTGTCCGTGTATAGGTCTATGTTTTATTACTTATATTCGCTTGTCTATATTTATAGATGTGCCTTTCAGTTACGACAATAGGGTTAGCTGTATAAAAAGGGTTAACATTACATAATTACTGTGCATGTGTATATACCTGCTTTTTTGTACACTGCTATTCGTATATACAGTAAGTGTGTGTGTGTTTTATTTGTTTATGTACAGTATGTGAAGCTGATACTCCATTCACATATTTGTATTTATTTGTTTGATAAAAAAGGAAAAGAAAACATCTAGATGTGTGAGTTTATGCAAATACATATTGTATTCAGTACACCCCCGAAATATAAATTACTGGTACATATAAAACGCAACATACAATACAGTAATGTTCATCCTTGTTTTTCAATATCACATCTTTCTGTTGATGGTATGCCGTGCATACACCCTGATTTACCCACACATATGGGCAGGGATGTCATGCATATTCAGTTGTGAGGTATGTTTAGATGCTGGTATTGCTCTCTCTCTCTCTCTCTCTCTCTCTCTCTCTCTCTCTCTCTCTCTCTCTCTCTCTCTCTCTCTCTGGCAATAATATTTGCGGCCGTCAAGTAATAAATAATTCATATGAATGTCAAAATGTTGTCGGTCACCATCAAACTTCCGACATCATTCTGGCAACTATTAGCTGATTATAATCAACTTAGGAAGAACCTCTAACAATTAATTAATAATTTAAACATTTGAGCTACCACAGATCATTTCCAAGCTACGCTTGTAATAGGGAATTGTAATGGGTTATGTGCATAAATATGTTGATGCATTGACAATAATGAAGTAATACGGCAAACTTTATTATTCCCCTGAATTAAAGCCGACTATTGTATTACTATGGGTTACCCATGTAGCTAAATTCAATAATATACGTTTTATAACCGTGAACGCATTTTACAGAACTTAAAACTGTTATAATTATTTGTATATAATTTATTGTATCTAACACCATCACATAGCATAGTCACACATAGTAGAGCATATGGTAGAATCTCGAACAACATCAAGACATTATATTATTGTTCAACATAAAGTTGTGTACTAACGATAAACTTACTTGCGTCAAAGGAAGTCATCAACTCGGTTCGCACGGTACAGTCATGGTCAGGACTACTAGAACATGTCATAATGATAACAAATCCAAGAAGGTGAACATTAACTAGTGAAGCCCAGGGGAGGTGTGGCAGAGTGGTCTTTCCACTGGACTGGTAATCCAATGGACCCGGGTTCGAAACCCAAAATGTCAATGGGAAAATATTTTTGGGATGGAATTTGTGCTGTACCTAGTTTCAGTGCATTGCTACAGCACACCGAAATGCCAAAACAAAATACCCTCATTGTTCCCTGATTAAATAGCATTGTATGAATATTCCCATATTCAAAATATGCTACAGGGGGGCAATACCTAGTGAGTTAATTGTTCAATAGGTGGCATTCTGAGAGTGAGGGTCCGAGCCTGGAGGATGAGACAGTGAAGCGCAGAGGCGAAGCGGCTTCAGAGATGGAGTTGCTTCGAGCCGTGATTGGGTGCTTCGCATGTCTCACTCCCTAGGGTGGAACAAGACCTCACGGGCCTCACCGTGCTCAGTGGTAGAGTGTGCAGGCTCTCAGCCTATGCCCGAGAGGGAGTAGTTGGAATATAGAGAAAATAAATTGCTGTGAGTGGTTCAAGTACTTTGTCAGGATTATTCTCCCTTGTATCATAACTGCAGTATCATAACTGGAAGGAGGGAGAGTGTACAAAGGAGTACAAAGGAAATCAAGCAACAACAGATCTGGTGACCCTTCTAGGCTGCTTGTCCTCCAAAGCACTGAGGATCAATTGTCCAAACAGTGGTTTAGAGTGGGTAAGGGAACATTGGAAAGGGAACTACTGCCCTGGAACTAATGTCCGTGGCAGGATTAGGAAGTTAGTATGGGACAGATGGGTTAGTAACTGAGGGGGGGATAAAATAAAGTTATTCATTTACAAACGCAGTCAGTCGCGGTTCGATCCAAGATACTTGTCTAGGCGAAGTTTAAATGAATCAACGGTGCTGCACTCTATAACGTCTCGGGGAAGCCCATTCCACAAGTTGACAACTCGATTGAAGAAGAAATTCTTAGATTCATGCAAGTTAAAAGATTTACCGATAATTTTGCAACCGTTTCCCCGCGTGTAATTAGATTGGTCGATAGTGAAGTACTTACTACAGTTCATATTGTCGATGCCTTTGATTATTTTGAAAAATTGAATTAAGTTGCCTCTTAATCTGCGCTGAGTTAAAGGAAATAGATTTAATTCTCTAAGATGCTTCTCGTATGGTTTGTTCTTTAGGCTAGGTATCATTTTGGTAACTCTACGTTGAACTCGTTCTAGCTTGTCTATATCTTTTTGGTAATAAGGGCACCAGGATTGAACGCAGTATTCCAGAAGAGGGCGGACTAAGGAATTGTAAAGGGTTACGATAACTTCTTTGGATTTATGCTCAAATGACCTGCCTATAAAGCCAATTATTTTGTTTGCTTTCTCAACAACTTCTGAACATTGTTGACTCAGTTTTAGGTTACTCAATATTGTTACTCCCAGATAGGTTTCTCTGTTTACATTCTTAAGCTGAGTGCCATTCATCGAATAGTTTGCTTTCTCATTTTGGTATCCGATATGTAGTACTTTACATTTATCCGCATTGAAACTCATTTGCCAAATTTGGGCCCAACATGACAACTTATCTAGATTGTGTTGCATATCGTCAACTTGTTCTTTTTGAGAGTACGTTATTTGCAATTTTTGTATCGTCAGCAAATTTTTAGATTGTACAGGTGAGACCCTCATCTATGTCGTTTATGTAAATTAGAAAGAGAATTGGTCCTATTACCGATCCCTGGGGTATCCCGCTACTTACATTGGTCCATTTAGATGCCTCTTTGCTTTCTGTCGCGGAGCCAATATTCCATCCATTTCAACACACAGTCTTGTATTCCATGCGCTTTTAGTTTTAGTAGTGAACGTTTGTGGGGAACTTTGTCAAAGGCCTTTTGAAAATCAAGGTATATAATATCTACAGCTTTACTCTCATCATAGAGGTTGAGGATATCGTGGAAGAGGTCTAAGAGATTTGTTAAACAGGAACGTTTGCTACGAAAGCCGTGTTGAGTATCTTTAACCCTTTGGCTGCGGCCTATTTTGGGCTATGTAGGGCATATTCAGGCACTCCTGAATGATAAATCAAGCATCTGCATTAAATGAAGTGTATTCTGCCGAAAACTAGGCGAGAATAGCTTCAAAATGACACCAGAACGGGCCCCGTACGTGGTCTGGCTTACCCGCAGTGGTGCCAGTGAAACGCGGGAAACCCGCTATTATGTAACATTCGCTCGCATGGCTACACTGTTGAGAGAGCCAGAGAGAGGCCCGCGCGAGACACACTCAACATCAGTGAGCCGCTCGGTGCTCTGAGGGGGGCCCCCTTACGCTCCCGCCCACTGACACTCGATTTTTACGTTTTTTACAGGCTTTTAAAGCCTGGAAATTGCTGTAACTTGCCAAAACATTCCAGAATGTCACCCGCAGCGAAAGGGTTAAGTATGTTATTTTCCTCTAAGTGATTTAAGAGTCTGTCTCTTATGAGCGTTTCTAGCATTTTACATACAAATGAGGTTTAGCTAATTGGACGATAGTTACTGGGTAGGGATTTGCTGCCTTTTTCTTAAATCGGTGTTATGTTAGCTAGCTTCCACTGATCAGTCATAGTTCCAGACTGCAAGGATTTATTGAATAGCAATGTCAGTGATTTGGAGAGCTCATCCTTAGCTTCCTTTAGAACTCTAGCTGAGATTGTATCAGGTCCGGGCGTTTTATTTACCTTGAGTTTATCTAAACATTTCAATACTTCTCTCTCTGTAATGGCGATATTGCTTAGAACATCAGAATTATCTATCTAAATCGGCGATGCTGTAGGGATATCAATGAGGTCTTCTGTTGTAAAAACTGATGCAAAGAAGGTATTGAGGGCATTACTCATATTTTGTACTTCGTCTTTGGTATATTCTCCATTTTCATCGACTAACGGTCCTACAGTTGAAGTAACTGCTCTCTTCTCTCTGATATAACTATAGAATTCTTTTGGGTTTGTTTTACTTTGATTCGCAACATGTAACTCCAGGGTCTTTTTACTTTGCTTAATTAACCTTTTGGCTTTGCGTCGTAGTTCTACAAATTTCACCCGTTCTTCGTCATTTTGGGAGGATTTCAAACCATCATTTGCAAACGTTTTAGCAAGCAGACCGTTTGAAATATCTTTATTCCACCATTTGGGCTTATCATTATGGCCTGTACGCCGTATTTTCGATGGTATGCAGTCTTGCACTGCTTTTAGGTAAGTGTTTGCGAATGATTCCCAAGATGTATTTATGTCCTTATTGTTATTTAAAAAGCTCCAGTCAGTTTCTTTAAACACTGCTCTAAGTTTACGAAAGTTTGCTTGCTTGAAATTAGGGACTTTCTCGATGCTGCTATTTGGTTCGTTACTAGAAAACTTTAAACTGAAAGTTATCGTACGATGGTCGCTGTTACTGAATTCATCACCGACATTCAAATTCTCTATAAATTTGTCTTTTGTTGAAAGTACAAGGTCAAGGACATTATTTCCACGGGTTGGAGATCTAACAAATTGATATAGCGAACTCTCTTGCAAATTTGCATACAGGTCTTGTCCAGAGTGTGAAGTAATACTATCTCCCCACTTGGTCACAGGTAAATTGAAGTCGCCAAGAATTACGGTATCATGCGAGTTACTTAAGTCTGAAATTTGCTCAAAATTTCTCGGTCAGTTTGCACTGATTGAGCTGGAGGTCTGTATATTAGTGCAAGTATTATTTTTGTACCTTTATTATTCTTTATTATCACAAAGGATGTGTTGACGTTCACAATTTGGGGTTTTGACAAGAGGGTCGGGTTAAGACTTTCTTTGATAAGAAATATAACTCCACCTCCGTTTCTATTAATTCGGCTTTTCTCAAACATTACATAACCGGGAAGTGAATACTCTGCTAAAAAGTCTCTGTCTTCTGTATTGAGCCAAGATTCGTTATGCCAATAACATCATAATTTTCCGTAAACACTAGTTCCTCTAAATCTGAAAATTTATTGCGTATGCTACGAGCGTTTGCATAGAAAACATTCAAAGTTTTGGATTTGGAGTTCACGGAACGCTCTTTATTCAAATTATTGGTTCTGCTCGGATCTACATTTATGTACCTGTCTGCCCTCAGTCCTCGATTCTCGTCCCTGGTTGTCCTCGGTGTCCTCGATCATTGTTCCTAGTGGTTCTCGGTCCTCGATCATTGTTTCTGGTGGTCCTCCGTTCTCGCTATCCTCGATCGTCGTCCCTGGTAGTTCTCGGTCCTCGATCGTCGCCCCTGGTCGTCCACGGTCCTCGATCCTTGTCCTTGGTGGTCCTCAGGCCTCGAACCTCGTCCCTGGTGGTCCTTGGTTGGCTCTGCTTTTTCTCCGAAAATCCTTTACTGCGTCGTGAAGCAGGCGACCAAATCTTGCTGCTCCCACCTGGTTCAGATGGACTCCATCTGCTACAAACAGATGATCTTCACGGTAGAAGTCATTCCAGGTATTGATGAATCCAACGTTTTCTTCCCTGCAGAGGTTAGCCAGACGACGATTTACGCTAGTGGATATATTGAGTGAGGGAGTGTTAGGATAGGAAGGACTGGTATAGAGAGGTGCCATTTAGTCTTATTTGTACATATTAATTACCGTGCCTCAAGTTTGGTTTGATGCAGTCTTGCAACAAAACTTCAAGTTGGGTTTGCCACAAATTGTGCCTCAATTATTTACCTACATCACATTTGATCTCAAAGCTCTGCAAATGACAGTTGGTATTCGGAACGGCAGCATCAATTCTCTGTTGCTGTTTATTGGTGTAGTAAGTCACAGTAACACTGATAATTTGTTCCTTACACGCCTGTATTGTGGAAGAGCTATAATTTTGTAATCTTTAATAAATATCTCTCCTTTCATAATATCACATGTGACTCTTGTGAGCTTTCTGTTCAGTAGGAGCCTGCAAGTCAAGTGTATGGCCATTCAGCTCCATCAGAAAGAGAGCTCATTCTTTACATAATGATTGTAATTATTTTTACCTTGTCCTTATAATAATTTATATCCCCACGTATTACTTACATTTGATGTACAGCTACTGACACATGTTCGTGAGCTCTTGCGATTTTCGTTATGCAAGCATTTCCATTTACATTGATGTTCAGATCAAATTAGCTGTATTATAATAAATACATAACATGTACAGTAGGCCTATTTATTTATATATAGCTAATTTAATCTTAGCATCAGTCTAAATGGATATATTTGTATGAAGAAAATCGCAAGTGCTCAGTTAATGCAACATCAGACTTATATCTCAACTGGCAATACTTACATTCAACATAACTGCAAGTTCACAGTACGACCTTTACATAATTGATATAGCAGGAATATCAATGCAGCAAGAACTTGCAGTCAGTGTAATCTATGATGCAAGGTATGTTATGTGTAGCATTACGAGTGGCAACATTTCGTTTGTGTTGGTGAGTGGTTCATGGAAGATCATTTTGGTGTTCGACCGTTTTCTGTTATTGTAAGAGTCATGTGTTGAAGTGTCAGAGTATGCCGTAGCTAAATTTAAGTTAACTAGTCTAATTGAACAAATAAGTTCATTATTAACTAATCACATCTAACAAATTACAATATAACTCATTCACCATGAAACTCCATTATCGGACTACCAACACATAAAATGCATATATCTCTCAGAATACAGCTCAAAATCATATAGTCATCATGATTTAATACCGATGCAAAATGTAATGTATCAACTAAAATCGAAGCTAAAACATATAACATGCAATACTTCTTATAACACATGTACACATTCTAATACATTTTACAAATAGTCAACACTGTTATCTTACATTATACACAATTGTGAAAGTGACCATTGTATTTTACATATTACAACAACTAAAATCCAGTTATTCACCCTCTGCCAGACCCACCCCCACCTAGTAACATTAAGAATAGATGGATGGGTGGTCTGGCCCCCCTTCTCCCTCATGTTAACCCCATTAATATTCAAATGTTAAGACTTTTGGCTCATTAGTTTGGTGATTTTAGGACTTTTCGCCCAATTTATTTGTCAATGTTAAGTGTTTTCCTGGCATTTTGGTGTCCGAGCCTAGCAGTAATATAGGAGAAAACGGTCTTTGGCCGGGAAATTTTATACCAAAAAAATTACAAATTTAGCTAGAAGGGGGATCGTGGGGATGTTTTTTAAGCTTGATGGAGGTCAAGGTAGGGAAGTACACAAATAATAGATAGATGAATAAACCGACCAATAAATATACCCTCCCTCATTAACACATTGATTGTGATTTCATAATGCTGTGCTCATATTTCAATTTCACTTCGATAATTTAAGTCGTCAGCAATGAAGACTTGTGTAACACATTCAGTGCGAGAGATGGCTGAATTAATAGTGTGCAAGCCAAATATAACCATTTTCTAAATGATTTCTGTCATGAAAAACATAAACAAGGTATTTGGATTCACTAAACGGGAAGAAACAACATATTCAAAACACAGATACAATAAGAGAACAATGCAATATATGCAATCATAGACAGTACAATGGTTTTACTTATACACAAAGGTTTAAATCTGAAACTTAGGCATAAAATGAATGGTAACAATAATAATATATAGAGTGTTATGGAACGATCTGTTACAAAGTTTATACAGATTCTTGATTCTGGACAAAATGATTGCTAAAACAAATATAGAGATATTATGTACGAGAAAAACCTATGAAAATGGTCTTGCTGTATCACAGGGATTTTACTAAGTATTGATGATGAAAAATTAAGCTAAATTGTCATAGTCTGCCCTTATACTTGACACACTGAGAATATAGGGAATTTAAGGGGGGACTTAAGTCTGTTTGTGTCAGCTGGCTCTTGAGTAGTCTTGCTGATGTTAGTATTATCTGGTGATACAGATCTTGACGGAGTCTGGGGAGTCTTCTGTTTTCTTCTATTTTTGTGGTAAGCATCGAGCCTACCGCTTCCAGTCTAGAGCCTAGCTTTTCTTGAAAACGTTAATTTTCTTGGTTTCTGGGCAGCTTTAAGCCTACTGCATCCGGTCTTGAACCCGCCTTGTTTAGGCAGCATCAAGCCTACCTCCTTTTGTTTGCGCAGCATTGAGCCTACCGCTTTCAGTCTCAAACCTGGCTTGTTTGGCAGCATCGAACCAACCTCGTGTTGTTTGGACAGCATTGAGCATTGTGCTTCCGGTCTCAAACCCGGCTTGTTTTGGCAGTGGCGAGCCTACCTCATCAAAAACAGGACTATGTCTGAAGTATTTGGTGACTGGATCAAGGTGGTTGAAAAAGTGTCTCTTTTTTTCTGCTATCTCGGTGTTGGTGGTGGTGTGGGCTAGAAGGGAGTGTGTGACGCAAGCTTCTTTCTCTGGGTTGGGGTAGCCATCTCGCTGGTGATAGTGCCAAGGTGGGTGATGCTTCAGTCAAAAAGGCCGGTCTGAGGCTAGTGTTGAGGAGGACTTATGTCCTTGTTGTTCAGGAACCGGAGAGGTGGTGAGACTTCCTATCTATATTTCCTGCATCTTAATTTCTATTTATATGATATGTATACCTAAATGATAAATGTGCCTTGAAATCCTTTCTGATCATACCAATTGTATTGTGGTCCGTGGATTAAATAACACAATAAATATAGCATTAACATTAAGTAATAATGCTATACGAATTGGTTGATATAATTCATTCAATGAGAGAAAATGGGGTAGGGCAGGATCTCTCTCTCTCTCTCTCTCTCTCTCTCTCTCTCTCTCTCTCTCTCTCTCTCTCTCTCTCTCTCTTTCTCTCTCTTTGAGTAGGTTGAGACAATTGTGGACTCTGCGGTGCTGCCATGAATTCCATTTACGGTTTTTTCCTTGACTTTTGGGTTGCCATTTTATGTGTTAAGTAAACTTTTAATTTTATGTGTTAAGTAAATTTTAATTTTCTCTGGAATTCGCGAAATAGTCTAGACAATGGGATAGAAAAGAAAGAGAAAGAAAGAGAGAGAGGTCATAGGGATTTTTGTTTACTTATGGGTATGCACCGAAAACCACACTTTCCTTGGCGTATAGTATTAGTTGCGTAACATTAATATCAGATATTCATTAAATCATACTCGCCATCAAGGCCCTATTAACCCCTCTTTGGCGGGGCCCGACTTAAGGCGGTCAAGAGAACCCAGACCTAAAGAGCGGGGCCCGCCTTAAGTCGTATGCGATGTTGAGCACATAATTGGCTCTGAGAGAGAGTCCGAGCGGTGGGAGGAGCGTAGGTAGACTCTGACCGTTCGGCATGGCTCCCGCACCGCGACTGGCCCCACCTCCACACACATCCACACTCACTGCCTCCCTAGACAGGGAAGAATGTCAGGAAATTACTGTATTTTAGGGATTTTTCCTTCGTGTTGCACGATCGTTGCAAGACAACCTGTGATCGTAGAAGGATGGTTAAGGTGTCATTGGAAAGCTCAATTGGCGCCCTTTCACAGATACATAATTGTATTACGCTCTGGCTCTTCTTTATGCATGAAAGAGAGCATGGAATGAAGCTCGTTTAGGGTAAATATTCCCGCTTGGCAGTGTGACGCATGTCGAGTATGAGCATGCTGTACAGAACGCCCAGTCAGGCCCCACTCTCGCTAGGATCGTCAGGGCAGGAACTTTGGCTGTAGTCTGTGTAGAGTTTCCTAACTCAGTTTATGTGAACCGTTGTACTATAAGTATTATCATTATGTATTTTGTTTTCTTCTAAGTCAACGAGTTCTATTTTATATCATTAGATATAAGTATTGTGTGTGGGACTTGTATGTAATGATGAGAGGAGAGATATTACGTGGCGGGGGGTCAGTGAGTGCGCCACGCGGGCCGGTAGGCCTAATTCCCTCCTCCCTTCCTCCCTTTCAGCGCGTGGGAAGTTCTTTGTCGATCCCAGATTGAGAGAGAATATGACGTCATGATTGCCAGTGGGCGGTCCTTAGTGTTGGCGATATGCTCGCTACAGGGCCGAGTATAAAAAGAGAGGTCCTCGCCACAATTCTTCAGAACTCATCAGGCAAAGCGACCTCTCATATCCCTTGCAACTATCCATATTCTTCCGACTGATGTGAACTTTCTCTACTCTCTGAACAGCCTATCTTCTCCTCTTCTCGTCCCTGTTTAACCTCCATGACCCCTTTGGTGCAGATTTAGTCAGCCAAAGTATTATCGCTTGAGTTCTCACGAGATAAGTGCCTGTTAGATAGCCTATTTTTGGAAGGGTTAACTAGAATAGGATTGATTGATGTTTGTTGCACTCGTATATGTATTTCCCTGTGTACTATTATTCATGTTCCTGTTTTCTGCTGGTTTAGGTAATGCTAGACTGGGATAGGGTTCCTCGAGTTGTGATTTCCTATGAGTGCTAGGTTGGTTGAACCAGCACAATTGCAACGGAGACGTGGAACGCCTAGGTGGTCTTTCTGACTGTGTACCGTGGGAGTTTAGCACTGTGTTGCGAGTGAGGGCTTTTGCCTGTGCCACCCAACACTGTGCTATCTCATTTGCTTGACTTTGAGAGGATCGCCAGGAGAGAACCAGATACTAGTGATCTGGATCTCTCAAGAGAGCATCCCGTCAATTACCGTAATTTGGCCGCACAGTCTTAAGGACCTCGCTAGGCTACGAGCCGCTTGCTCAGCCATTGTCTCTTAACCTTAGATATCCCAGCTAGACTTTGCTCGACCAGCAGATACAGTGTAGTATTGAAGCTTCTCCTTATGTATATTATTGTTTAAGCACTATTGATTTCATGTGTGGCACGCTTAGCTACTTCAGAGATTAGTGGCCCACGAGCACAATCTTAGTAGGCTATTGCCAGTGCATTGTCGGAGTACTTCTTCTTAATGTTTGCCATATCCTATTGCTTATTCTTATAATTCTTCTTATGTCAATTTAAAGCCTTTAATTACCAGTGAGTTATTCATTAAATTGCTGTTCAAAATCCGATACTTACTTCTTATGAGTATTCGAGAAGCATCTAACTTATCAGAAGATTCCTTGCTTGATGCTCGAGGACTATTGTTTAACGTAACGTAATAGTGCCGATCCGAAGTAGAGGGTGGAGGACTTCTTAAGTTCTTAGTTCAAGGGTGGATTACTTCGGCTTCGGCCAACACTATTCTTTAGTGTTGTAGTACTTTCTTCTTTGTTTGATTGTTGACCAGACTAGATAACTCCCGTCTTGTTATTAGTCTGTTGTGTGAAACGCTAGTACCGAGTTCTTGTATACCCCGTTATAGCAGATAGAACTCTGGAGGGTAGTGGCGTTTTTTGTTCGGCTGGCAGTACTCTGGGGTTGGGATCGTGTGTTTCCGTTGTGGCAGCGAGCCATACTCGAGTCCTGTGTAAGAGCCCTAGTGTACCCGAGTGCCCGGTCGTAACAAATGGCGACCTTGCTTAGGATTTTGTGAACAGTATAATTTTTTGCAGAGTTGTACAACATTTGTTTGTTCGTACTTTAGCGTACATATTGAAGAATATTTTTTTTTGTAAGGCAATTAGGAGAGCATTTAAGAGACTCCAGTTAATTTAGTAATTAGTGCTTGCATAAGGGAGTTTAACACTTTTGTCTCGAGAATTTTTTGGTGAACTTCAGTATGTCGTGCCCTAGTACTGACGAGGAGCGAGAGATGCTAAGTGAGGAGGTGCCGTTAGTAACTAGTGAGGAGGATGCTAGACTTTTTGTGAGTAAGCAGTACCATGTGACGGAGGAGAGGCTGACTGGGGTGAATGTTTATGGCTTGCACCTGATAGCCAAGGTTTTGGGTCTATCCAATGTAGGAGGGATGTCCAAGGGGGAGCTGATTTCCTGGGTGTTGCGTGGGCGACATGGGGTTTCGGAGGAGAGGGCGTTTGGGGGGGTTCCTCCCCAGATCCCCTCTCACTCGACTCCCACAGTGCCGTCCACTCAGTTGCCGGAGGTTAGCACTCTCCCACAGAGGGATGAGCATTGGAAGATTGGAGTGCCCTCGGGCGGTGCGTATGGTGGTTCCCCAGTTCTTGCCCCCCCTCCTTCAGTAGTGGCAGCTCCCTCTTCCGGCCTGTCTCCTGAGATGATATTTAAACTCGAGCTTGCTAAAATTGAGTCTAGGAAGCAGGAGAAGGAGATTGAGGCTGAGGTTAGGAAGCAGGAGAATGAGACTAGGAGGCATGAGATTGAGGTCAGGAGGCACGAGGCTGAGCTTAGATACGACTCCGAGAAATATTGTGCTCAGATAGACTTAGATAAGACTCGTGCAGAGTCGACAGGGATTCGGATGGGCCGGGAGGGCCAAGTAAGAGAACAGTCCTTGTCTCACTTAGTCAAATTGGTGCCGGCATTTAGTGAAACTGAAGTCACAGAATTTTTTAATCGTTTTGAGAAGAAGTGTAGGGAGCATAATTGGCCTGAAGAGAAGTGGGCAGCTCTGGTCTCCTCAAGACTTACGGGTAAGGGTCTGAAGGCTTATGATGCACTGCCTTTAGAGTCTTGCATTGACTACCCAGTATTGAAGAGAGCTGTCCTACGGGCATACGAGTTGCAACCAGAAACATATCGATTGAAGTTTCGGGGTGTTACGAAGACTAGGGAGGCGACCTTTCTTGAACATGCCCGGGACTTAAAAGATGCACTTGCTAACTGGACACGTTCTGAGAAAGCTGAGACGGCCGAACAGTTGACTGAGCTGTTTCTGCTCGAGCAGTTTTATAAGTGTACTGGTGCAGATATGACTTTAACTATTAAAGAAAAGAACCCTAAAACTCTACAGGAGGCAGCTGAGATGGCTGACCTCCGGCTATCACTAATTCGTGGGTGCGGGTCTGCCCAGCGTAGTGAGGCAGGTAACAAGGGGCGTGACGCCCCACCCCCCCGAGTTAGTGATATACATTATGCAAACAAGTACAAGAGCTATGATACCAAGACTGACCACAAGACTAGCACCGTCCCATTTAAGAAGGGGCCGGGCCCTTCCCAGTACCAAGGGAAGCCCAGAGGGGAGTTGGAGTGTTATCATTGTCATGAAAAGGGGCACTTTGCAAGAGTCTGTCCTAGCAAACCACCTACAGCAGCTGTGTCTTTGGCCTGCAACATTGGTGTGTCTCCGAAGTTTTCTGAGTTTGCCCGGGGCAGTTCGTCAGAGGCTGAGGCACAGCCAATGCAGAAGCACCTGGGAGGCTCGAACCCTGCTCAGGATGTTTTTTGCGACCATAGAGGACGGGGTTGCGTGATGTGGGCGGGGCGCAAGCATGGAGTAGAGGTCTTGCGTGATACAGGTGCTTCCCAGACTCTGATGAATAACTTGACTGGCTACCCTATAAATGTGGCTCGGGTGGTAGTGGTGCAGGGTATTAATGCAACTCGGTCATACCCGCTGGTGCGGTTGGAGTTGGAGGTGGATGGTGTGACACGTGAATTGGATGTCGGGATTGTGGAGAAACTGCCAGTGGAGGGCGTCGACCTTCTTCTCGGCAACGACTTTGCAATGCCCGCTTCTGAGGTTCTACCCTTAGTCGTTGCCGAGAGGACGGCCGACGTGAGTAGGGAAGAGCAAGAGTGTGTCGAGCGGTGCCAGGCAGAACCCATGGCGTGTGCTGTCACCCGAGCTCGGGCAGCTAAAGTGTCACAGCCTAGTCCTCCGTCTTCAGACCAGCAGAGGAACGATCAACAGGAGGAGGCTAAAGCTGGAGTTGGTTTTAAGAGTTTTGACTCGGCGGCTCTCCTGGGTGATTCAGTATTGGCACCTATGTTGGAGTCTGGAGAGGCCCCAGGACCTGTCACAGTTAGTGAGGAGGTAGGGCCGGAAGAGACTCCGGGGCAGCAACGTTGCACACGGAGAGAAAAAAGGGTTGCTCAGTTTGATATTGGGGAAGGACTTGGGTTGCTTCGGAAGCATCTAGACAGGTTGGTTCCCTCAGATATTTGTAAACTGCAGTTGGAGGATCCGGAAGTTCAGAAGTGTGGTAATGGTGCTGTCGAGATTAAACACGAGGACGGGGAAGCATGTCATGTGAACCTGTTGGAGGAGTTTGTGAGGCAACCACCTGAGCAGCCTACTGTCCCTGCGTTGGTCTGCCGCGGCCAAGGTGGAGAAGGAGAGGGGGGCAGTAGGGCACAGGTGGAGGAGAGTAGGGATTGTCATGTCTCGGCGAAGCAGTGGGCGGGGGACACGAGTCTGGTGGCTGTGGAAGCGCTAGAGCGCCTGCCTGAGCAGCAGTGTGCAGCACTCCAGCACCAGCTCGGTTCATACCCCACTGGTCGTGCCGAGCCCCTGAGTCTCACAACTCGGGCGGTGCAAGATGTTCCACGGGCAGGTCACGTGACTGTTGAAAGACCGTTAGCCTCGTTGTTTCGGTGGTTTAAGGTGGGCGACGAGGCTTTGGCATGGTTGCCAGGTCAGGGTCGACCCATGGCTGCCAAGGGTGGTGGTCAAAAGGAGGACATTGAGCAGATTGGTAAGGTCGGCTGTGGTATCGCAGTGCCCGGTCGTCGCATAGCCTCCCAATGCTGCTCTAGTCTAATGCAACAGCCCTACCATAGACCGACTGTATCTGGCCATGTCGCTGAAAGCGGTGATGCTGCGCAGGCAGATGTCGTCACAAGGAATGCGGGGGTGCGCATGTACGGTATCGGCGGGGAAGCCTTAGCAATAATGAACTGTGGGAGTGACTGCACAGGTGGTACTGATTGTCCCTCTCATGACCTGGCTGTTCTAGGGACGAAGGTGGAGAAGGAGGGAGACTACAGGTTAGAAGCTGCGGTCTCGGCTGGGTTGTGGGAGGGCACTAGGCATGTTGTTCGTGGAGACAGTGCAAGGCAGTTGTTTATTAGGCTATGGCAGTACTTTCGCATGTTTGTTGCTTCTCCAGGCCTGATGTACGGGGTAGAATCCGACATGCAGGCTGGAGATAGTGCAAGGCTCAGTTTAATTCCCTACCGTATAAATCCTGCTCGACAGCCTATGGTGCAAGCAGAGCTGGATTACGTGTGGACGAAGGATCTGAGGGATAAGGAATGTCGTGAGTGGTCGTTGCTTGTAACTTTGTCCGAGCGTGCTAAAGAGGTATGTGGTTTTGTTGTGGACGGGAGTACCTACCAGTGCAATGTTGTGCCTGACGGACTTAAGAATGCACCAGCAACGTGTCAGAGCCTGATGAATGAAAGTGAAAAGGACAATGATGCGCTGGGGCATTTCGAGATCTATGTTCCAGCCTATGGTCCGGTCGGTGTAGTTTACCCAGATCATTACCCTCTCGAGATCTTGGACCAGTTTCACAATCGGAATATGAGGCTGACCAGGTGGTCACTAAGGTTATTGGTATATAACCTGGACATAAGCCATATTGCCGGTTGTGACAACGAGGTTGCATGTGGTCGTTCAGGGGTATATGATCCTGGGTAGATTGACACACGGGTAGCCTCCTGCTTTGGTTTGAGTAGTATTTTGCGCTTGGTGCTTGTTGGCTCGCGGTTGTAGCCCAGCGTATTGGGTCGTAAAGCAGGATTGTTGAGCGTTTGGTATAGAAGAAAATAGGCTGCCCTTATAGTGCAGCCGGGAAAAAACATATTAAAATATAAAAATCATATAAAAACTCTTTCTTTTTGATATAGATAATTGTATAAGTTTGTCATAGCCTGTAGTGTTTGAGTAGTCCACGAACTATCAAACGGCTGAGCTGCTGTAAGCTCGCTCTGGGAGCATGATATTATGTCTTTTACTATTGTTGGGAGGAGTTATGAAATGTGAATTTTTTTTTTATAAGATGTGTTTTAGTGATAAACTCAGCGTTGTTTTAGTGCCATGCGGTCGCTGGGTGTGAGGGGTTTGATGGGGTTCTGTATATCAGATTTTAGCTCAGGGTTGAGCAAGTAAAATCTTGGGGGAGGTGTGACGCATGTCGAGTATGAGCATGCTGTACAGAACGCCCAGTCAGGCCCCACTCTCGCTAGGATCGTCAGGGCAGGAACTTTGGCTGTAGTCTGTGTAGAGTTTCCTAACTCAGTTTATGTGAACCGTTGTACTATAAGTATTATCATTATGTATTTTGTTTTCTTCTAAGTCAACGAGTTCTATTTTATATCATTAGATATAAGTATTGTGTGTGGGACTTGTATGTAATGATGAGAGGAGAGATATTACGTGGCGGGGGGTCAGTGAGTGCGCCACGCGGGCCGGTAGGCCTAATTCCCTCCTCCCTTCCTCCCTTTCAGCGCGTGGGAAGTTCTTTGTCGATCCCAGATTGAGAGAGAATATGACGTCATGATTGCCAGTGGGCGGTCCTTAGTGTTGGCGATATGCTCGCTACAGGGCCGAGTATAAAAAGAGAGGTCCTCGCCACAATTCTTCAGAACTCATCAGGCAAAGCGACCTCTCATATCCCTTGCAACTATCCATATTCTTCCGACTGATGTGAACTTTCTCTACTCTCTGAACAGCCTATCTTCTCCTCTTCTCGTCCCTGTTTAACCTCCATGACCCCTTTGGTGCAGATTTAGTCAGCCAAAGTATTATCGCTTGAGTTCTCACGAGATAAGTGCCTGTTAGATAGCCTATTTTTGGAAGGGTTAACTAGAATAGGATTGATTGATGTTTGTTGCACTCGTATATGTATTTCCCTGTGTACTATTATTCATGTTCCTGTTTTCTGCTGGTTTAGGTAATGCTAGACTGGGATAGGGTTCCTCGAGTTGTGATTTCCTATGAGTGCTAGGTTGGTTGAACCAGCACAATTGCAACGGAGACGTGGAACGCCTAGGTGGTCTTTCTGACTGTGTACCGTGGGAGTTTAGCACTGTGTTGCGAGTGAGGGCTTTTGCCTGTGCCACCCAACACTGTGCTATCTCATTTGCTTGACTTTGAGAGGATCGCCAGGAGAGAACCAGATACTAGTGATCTGGATCTCTCAAGAGAGCATCCCGTCAATTACCGTAATTTGGCCGCACAGTCTTAAGGACCTCGCTAGGCTACGAGCCGCTTGCTCAGCCATTGTCTCTTAACCTTAGATATCCCAGCTAGACTTTGCTCGACCAGCAGATACAGTATAGTATTGAAGCTTCTCCTTATGTATATTATTGTTTAAGCACTATTGATTTCATGTGTGGCACGCTTAGCTACTTCAGAGATTAGTGGCCCACGAGCACAATCTTAGTAGGCTATTGCCAGTGCATTGTCGGAGTACTTCTTCTTAATGTTTGCCATATCCTATTGCTTATTCTTATAATTCTTCTTATGTCAATTTAAAGCCTTTAATTACCAGTGAGTTATTCATTAAATTGCTGTTCAAAATCCGATACTTACTTCTTATGAGTATTCGAGAAGCATCTAACTTATCAGAAGATTCCTTGCTTGATGCTCGAGGACTATTGTTTAACGTAACGTAATAGTGCCGATCCGAAGTAGAGGGTGGAGGACTTCTTAAGTTCTTAGTTCAAGGGTGGATTACTTCGGCTTCGGCCAACACTATTCTTTAGTGTTGTAGTACTTTCTTCTTTGTTTGATTGTTGACCAGACTAGATAACTCCCGTCTTGTTATTAGTCTGTTGTGTGAAACGCTAGTACCGAGTTCTTGTATACCCCGTTATAGCAGATAGAACTCTGGAGGGTAGTGGCGTTTTTTGTTCGGCTGGCAGTACTCTGGGGTTGGGATCGTGTGTTTCCGTTGTGGCAGCGAGCCATACTCGAGTCCTGTGTAAGAGCCCTAGTGTACCCGAGTGCCCGGTCGTAACAGCAGGTAGTAGAAGTTATTAACCTAGCCGCTCGTTGAGTGTTAAGAAACACTGAATATGAATACAGTATATGGACAGCCACGGTCATAGGCCGTGGTCCACCTTTATTATACCAGACTAGGTCATCCCTCGATTAAATATAACACAAATAAACAAGAACTTTAGGAGAGAGAGAGAGAGAGAAAAAGAGAAAGAGATCAAGCGCGCATACACACAGCCTTCCCATTATAGTATTTTTTTTTTTTCCTGATGAGTGATTATTTAATTATATCAACTGGCAAATACAGTTTCATATACAAACGTTTGACAAACATTATTTATAACGATTTTATGACACAGTGACCTTGATTGAACTAGTTCAATTAGAACAAGACAGGATACAACGATATCGTAAAAGAAAACAGAGAGGACTAGAAACATATAAAATATAAACAAACTACGAATAATGATAATACCTATTTAACACCTTATTAGCGGCCTAGGCGGTTTATTTATATGTACCGCCCAGCGGGGTGTTTTTAGCCAAAATAGGGCTGTTTACGTGATCATTTTCATGCCTAAATAAGACCCAGAACGTAAAACAAGTATCTATCCCTGAAAGGGCATAAACAGAGCTTTCGAATGACACCATAACGATCCTTTTATGATGGCTAGTTTTCTTGCAACAACCGTGCAACGCGAGTGCAAAAAGCATGTAATTAGGCACTTTCCCCATACAATTCCGTATATAGCGAGTGAGAGAGGGAGGGAGGAGGTGGGATTCGTGTCAGTAGGTTTGCCGCGGTGGTCTGGAGCAGTCATACGCTCGCTACTCTCCTGCCACCACTTGTCTCTCTCTCTCAGCAACATTACGTGCTGAAATTGCCACACGACCTATGTCGAGCGCCGCCACATAATCCAGCTTTATTTAACTCGACTTATATTGTGCGCCGACAGTTAAGGGTTAACAAGACCCAGTCTGAAAAGGAGAAACGGAAAGAATAACACAAAGAGAGATACAAGAATCACAAAGACCAAAAAGAGCTCGTGTAAAAAGAAAAGTACAAGCAAACATAGGAAATGGAAAACAGAGAGGGTAAACTAAAAAGAGAGGTCTTTGTCAGGATTCTTAGATTATATTACATTCCCGTCTCAGGGTTTCTGAGGGAGAAGGAGAACTGGAGAGAATTGTGGGGGGGAGTAAAGGGAGGAAAAGTTAGGCAGTAGAGAGAGAGAGAGAGAGAGAGAGAGAGAGAATGTTGTATACTATATATGTGAGAACACTGTATATGTGTATATTTGTATGTAATATAGCCCTTCCCCACCAACTCAACTCCCTGCCCTCAGGTTTGTTTTGTTTCATTAATTATTAAAACAATATACTGCCAATTGTATTGGAACTAAATACATTTGTGTTGATAACGCAGTATGTGGCTTACAATGAGTTAGAGTTGTTTTTGTTGTTGTTGTTCCCTAAGCTGCCTGGCCTGGGTTAGAGTGAAGCCATAGAGTTTCAAACGAAGAACTACTTATTTACAAAAGTATTTATGGTATAAGTGTACACAAAGACAAAGTTTTAGAATGAACTGTATTAAAAGGGGTCTGATGTGTTCATATTTGTGAATCTTGTGTGTCAGATACAATATTTAGCGATTAATTTATACGAATCTCGATTATAATGAATCTACTCAAAAGTAAGCCTGTAAAGAAAATGGAAGAGCAAAGCAACTATTATGTTAGGCACATAAAAGCTTGTAAAAGAGGAATTAACCTGGACTACGATAACTTGTCTTTTTACAAACACAACTTATGGGTGGTATGGTGGTAAAGCGCGACACTAATCTAGAGACTCTTGACATTAAATGGAAAACAGTATGATGAAACAAAATTAAAGTCACTTTTTGCCTCCGCGTGGAAAAAAATAAATTTATAAATGAAATAGCTCGCTCGCAAGGGAATTAGTTTAAATATGAAATACTTAAAGTTGTAAGGAAATAATAAAGTATAACACGCAGATTTACATACACGCTCTCTCTCTCTCTCTCTCTATCTCGCACACACACACACACACACACAGACACACACAGTTGAACACTCAGGCATACAACAAAATAATCATATATAATAATAATAATAATTATACGCTTTATATCCAAGATGTGGTTTACAGTTACACTCACTCACTAGAGCACCCGTAGCCGTAGACACAAACACATTGAGGCACACTGACACAAACACGCTCGATCTCTATCTCGATTGATAATGTGTAGGGCGCTGGACTTGCGCATACCACACATATAAGGGTATTAGGGTGGAGGATGGGGGGGTCAGGATATAGGATGGGGGGAGCTAAGTGGAGGGTTTATGGTGTGCGTGTAATGTGGGCGAAATGTTAGTTTATTCTGTGTTTGAATGTGTCTAGTGTAGGGCTATTTATTGTATCTTCTGGGAGACTGTTCCAATCCCGTATGGTTCGTGGAAAGAATGAGTGTTTGTAGAAGTCAGTATTAGTGTGGTATGTTTGGTACTTATGAGAATGTGTGTTACGAGTGTTGCGGGTGTTTGAGTTGTGTAGGTATTAGTGTGGTATGTTTGGTACTCGTGAGAATGTGTGTTACAAGTGTTGCGGGTGTTTGAGTTGTGTAGGTATTAGTGTGGTATGTTTGGTACTCGTGAGAATGTGTGTTACGAGTGTTGCGGGTGTTTGAGTTGTGTAGGTATTAGTGTGGTATGTTTGGTACTCGTGAGAATGTGTGTTACGAGTGTTGCGGGTGTTTGAGTTGTGTAGGTATTAGTGTGGTATGTTTGGTACTCGTGAGAATGTGTGTTACGAGTGTTGCGGGTGTTTGAGTTGTGTAGGTATTAGTGTGGTATGTTTGGTACTTATGAGAATGTGTGTTACGAGTGTTGCGGGTGTTTGAGTTGTGTAGGTATTCATATTTTTTAATGTCAATAAAATTGTGTGTGATTTTATACATTACTGTGAGTCTGTGCCTGAGTCTTCGTGTGTTAAGGGTTTCCATGCTTATTTGATTTTTGATACGGGTTGTGATGCCTGGGGTTTGCGTGTAATTGTGTGTGATGAACCTGGCTGCTTTTGTGTTAATTTTTTCAAGTGTGTTAATGTTAAATTGAGTGTATGGATCCCATACTGCGGCGCAGTACTCCAGTGTTGGGCGAACAAGGGTGTTATAAGCTATGTGTTTGATGTCTCGTGTACAATTGTGTAAATTCCTCCTCAAGAACCCTAGTGTGCGGTTTGCCTGACTTTGTATGTGATGAATGTGGGTGTTGAATCTTAGGTTGGTGGAGAGGTGGACTCCAAGATATTTGTATGAAGGAACTGATTCTAGTAGTTGGTTGTGTAATGTGTAATTGAAAGTGATGGGTGATCGGGAGCGGGTAAAGCGGAGAAGTTTACATTTATCGGGGCGGAAAGACATCTGCCAGGTGTTCTCCCAATGTTCGAGGGCGTTTAAGTCTTGCTGGATAAGTCCACAGTCGTCTCTAGTCAGTATGGGCCTAAACATCAAACTATCGTCGGCAAATAGTCTAGTAGAAGAGTTAGGTGTTGACAGAGGACGGTCATTAATATAAAGAAGGAAAAGAAGAGGGCCAAGAACGGTGCCTTGTGGGACACCAGAAGAAACAGGGACAGAGTCTGAGGAAGAGCCGTCAAGGAGTACTCGTTGAGTCCGTTTTGTAAGGAAATTAGTGATCCAGTGAAGAGTAGGTCCAGTTATACCGTAAAAAGCTAATTTATGCTGAAGTCTTTTGTGGGGTACTTTGCCAAAGGCTTTGGCGAAAAAGAGGATAATAGCGTCAACCTGTTTAATGTCTCGTCGGTCCAGTTGTTTAATTATGTCATGATATGTGGCAATGAGTTGTGATTCGCATGATCTTTTGGGCCGAAATCCATGTTGTGCGTCAGTAAGGATGTTGTTTGCGTCTAGGTGATTCATAATGTGTTTATGTATAATGTGTTCTAAAATTTTGCATGGGATGGATGTGAGTGAGATGGGTCTATAATTCTTGGGGTCAGTCCTGTCACCTGTCTTGAAAAGGGGAGTGATGTTCGCACAAAGCCAATCAGGTGGAAGGATGCCTGTGTGAAGTGACTGAGTAAAGATGCTTTGCAGGATGGGGGCAAGGATTGAGGCACAATTTTTAAGGATAAAGGCAGGGATGTTGTCAGGACCAGTGGCTTTGTTTGTGTCAAGTGTCTCTAGTAGTTTCTGTATGCCGTTAGTCGTTATGTCTAGGTGGGATATGGGTGGGTAGGGGTTTTCAGGCATGTTAGGTATTTGGTTGTTTTCTTGTGTGAATACTGATTGGAAATGAGTGTTGAGTATCTGTGCTTTGTGTTCTGGAGTGGTTTGTAGAGTGTCATTGTTGTCTTTAAGTGATGTGATGTTGGTGGTATCCTGCCTGCGCGACTTGAAAAATTTGAAGAAATGTTTGGTGTTGTTTCTGACGTTGTCTGCGAGATAAGAAGCTATGTGTTTGCGTTCCGCTTTTATTATGTTTTTGGCAAATGTTGTTTGGTGTGATGTATATGCGGTCCAGTTTTCAGGTGTGTTGTGTGTCTGCGCGCGTTTATAAACTCTTTGTTTTTTGCGATGTTGTCTACGTAGATCACTGGTGAACCATGGAAGAGTATATCTACTTGATGGGGTTTTTTGTGGTATGTATTTGTGCATGGCTGTATGGATGGTGTGTTGCAAGTTGTTCCAGTTTGTTAAGAGGGGTCTTGTGTGTGGGTCTGTTAAAAAAAAGTCATTTTTAAGTTTAGTCAAGTCTTGTTTGACCGCGTCTAAGTCAGCTCTGGAGTAGATAAAGATAGGTCTTGGTCGCTGTTTTTGTCTAGTTGGTCGGAGATCAGCGTCAACAAGTACAATGTCATGGTCGCTCAGTCCTGGAACAACTTGTGTGTTTGTTATGTGAAGAATGTTGTTAGTGAGAAATAGGTCTAAGGTGTGAGATGTGGTAGAAGGGCCGCCGTCGCCACCGGGGCGAGTTTGTGTTCGTGTTGGCTTGAGTACTGTTTGTGAAAGTGAGAATGTAACGCAACAACCCTTCACTACATCACATCTGTACTTCACAACACTGTCGTACTAGAACCAGTCAGGCAGAACTGTATTGTTGTCCGTCTATACAGTATAGTTGTGTGTCAGTCTTCCGCTGCCTCTCTACTTTACTCTTTCTCACTATTTGTCAACCCCCGCCCCCTCCCCACACACGCACTCTTATCCCTCTCTCTCTCTCTCTCTCTCTCTCTCTCTCTCTCTCTCTCTCTCTCTCTCTCTCTCTCTCTCTCTCTCTCTCTCTCTCTTTTGAAAGAAGTGGCATGAATTACTCTATTTGTTAGTTGTTTACGTACAAGCTTTTACAACCAGTTTCGCTGGCTTGCCATCGTATGTGCTCACCATAGATATGAGAGAGAGAGAGAGAGAAAGAGAGAGAGAGAGAGAGAGAGAGAGAGAGAGAGAGAGAGAGAGAGAGAGAGAGAGAAAGAGAGAGAGAGAGTGAGAGTTGTCGTTGGAGTTGTTTACTAGTTGCTGTTGAGAGTTTTATACTGTTGTGTGTTGCCCGAGCGCTGTATGTCCCACTACATGCCATAATTTGTGTGTATACTATATTCCAATATAAAAAAAAAATTAGCAATATGTTCACATCTAAGGAATAAACAATTTATTAAAACGTTATGTTTCTGAACGTTTATTGATTCGTCCGACACCTATTTGTTCATATAAGTATTTACGTCCTCTCTCATTCTAAGATAAAAGTCTTAGTGTGTGTCAACTACTTATCTATGTTAAAGGTATGCTACAATTGATCATTATGTGTGCATGAGAGAAATAAAGATATATAAATATATGAACACAAACACTCACAAACACACACACGCACAAACACACCATGAGTATTACCCAAAAATCACAGACAAGAACCCCAAATATGGAGTAACCAAGTTGGGAATACTAAAGAACCCCGGCCTGAAAGACAAACGGGGCTCTTTGTCGCAAGGTGTGTGTGTGTGTGTGTGTGTGTGTGTGTGTGTGTGTGTGTGTGTGTGTGTGTGTGTGTGTGTGTGTGTGTGTGTGTGTGTGTGTGTGTGTGTGTGTGTGTGTGTGTGTGTGTGTGTGTGTGTGTGTGTGTGTGTGTGTGTGTGTGTGTGTGTGTGTGTGTGTGTGTGTGTGTGTGTGTGTGTGTGTGTGTGTGTGTGTGTGTGTGTGTGTGTGTGTGTGTGTGTGTGTGTGTGTGTGGCTTAATATGCAGGTTAAGTGAAGCTTGTAGAGGAAATCTGTTAGTGATGCAAGTATGTTCCTAAATAAATAAAAAACACTTCTGCCATCATATTGTGTTAAGTTTCAATACTGCCATTATTTGTTTAGTTATATGTGTGTCATATACTTTGGTATCGTTAATGTAACGTTCCTATTGTATTTCAAGACATTAATTGTGTAGTATTATAGTATGTATGTATGTATAGAAATAAAATCTTATATCTTGAAACTACTAGTATTATTTAGTAATGTTACTCGTTATTGTGTAGTTATAGACACCTGTTTTGTTTTATGTTTCCCTTATATTTAAAACCCAGGTCTATTGCTTACTCTCAGGAAATTATATGCAATTCGATTGATATGTAATTGTCTGAATTATATGCACAGTTTATATATTTGTAACTGCTCATTAAATCACCATATAAACATCCCCATTCCAAGTTTATCTATAACGACCTTATAAGAACATAAGAACATAAGAACATAAGAAAATGGGAGTCTGCAGAAAGCCGATTGGCCTAAGCAAGGCAGATCCCTGTCCCACACAACCCCAATTACAAAGCCCAATTGTAGGCTCAACACTCTACTACCCTGAGGATCATCTTACCAAAACGGTTAGAGATTAACGCAGGATTACGGGGGTCTGCAGAGCGCTGATTGGCCCAACCCTGCTGATCCCCCTTCACACCCAACCCTTCTCGTCCATATGCTTATCCAATTTTATCTTAAAGCTCCCTATCGTTTTTAATCCCACTATAGCACTTGGAAGTCCATTCCACCCATCTACAACTCTGTTACCAAACCAATATTTGCCTATAGCTTTTCTGAAACGAAATTTATCTAATTTGAAACCATTGGTAAGAGATCTTTCGCTATCACTGAGCTTTAGTACATTTGTCATGTCCCCTTTGTTAATCCCACTAACCCACTTGAACACCTCTATCATATCCCCTCTAACTCTGCGTCTCTCTAACGAATGTAAGCCTAATTTCTTCAACCTTTCTTTATACGGAAGATTTCTAATATTATGGATCATTTTTGTCATTCTACGTTGTACTCTCCCCAATGAATCTATGTCCATTCTGTAATAAGGACACCAAAATTGAACAGCATAATCCATATGGGGTCTCACTAATGACAAGTAAAGTTTTAAGATAACATCAGCAGTTCTGTTACTCACACTCCTTGAGATGAACCCGAGAATCTTGTTTGCCTTGTTTCGAACGCTTATACCTAGTGATGCAAATATACACGAAATAACATTTAGTCGACATTATTGGTGAGAGACTGACAAGGAACATTTGGTAAATGTGAGGAAACGTTGTGAGGGAGCGACTCTGTAAAGACAGGGATAAAAAAGGAATACGTGGGAAGGAGGATGGTGAATATGTATAATACTCAGAGATGGCATACAGGCTGACACACACACGCTCAGGCTGACCTGACAAACTGAACACTGTACGGACTAGATTGAACGTGTGTGTATTTAATTGGACTTGTTGTTTTTGCAGGACCTAATGAAATCGCCAATTTAGTCCCACACACACTTACTTAATCCAAGGTTTTATCTCTCCACACTGCTCCCTCGCAACAGTAGTTTAAATACAGTCGTAACTAAATTAACCTTTCGAATAAAATACCAATTTACGATCAATATTTGTTAGACTACCATTTACGATGTTGCATCAGAAACAAATATACTTGATATCTTCGTAGGACACTATGCAGTATGAAGTTTCCATAATCTATAAGCCATTTGTAATAATTATGTTGCTATGGCCTGAATATTGATCGCTAAAATTACTGGGTGTTGTAACTAAAAAAACAGAGGAAATATAGGGATTTGAACGCTGCTAGAGCGTGCAAGTAACTGAAATGTGATATCTAGGGTTCCTACTAGTGGAAGGAGGATTATGTGTAGGCTAAACTAACAAGGGAGGAGTTGGTGTAACGTATCAACTATTATAAGAGGAATATATTACAGCATGTGGGAGGTTAATGTGAGGAATACGTATTGGAATATGGTTTTGGTCGAACATGGGAACAGAAAGAGAGAGAGAGTGTGTGTTAGACCTACCAATTTGTCATACATAATATACATTTAGTCTTACATAAAGTGAGCTTTGGGGTTGACGTGGGTCGACGTGATTGAATTATTATTTTCACAACACACAGGGATAATTAAATTCTAAGTTGCACCTCTATATAATTTCCACTTTATTGTGCTTGAAGTCGCGAATATATATATGGAGCAGATACAGTTGTGTTGTTATTGAATACTCTGGGTATTATGCACTATTGTAATCCGAAGAATATGTGTTGACATTTATGTAATATACAATTCATATATAACTATCTATAAATTATTTGTGATGGATAATTAATGTTTCATTCACTTTTCTCTAAAACATCTGTTGTTCTCCTTCCTATACTTGTTAGGTCTGATATATTACTGAACCTAAATAACGTATAACATGTAAAGCCTCACCTCTATAGAAAAGTGGCATATGTGTTAAATACCACTTCCAAAAATAGTCAAATAGTCAAGAAACATAATTAACTAAATATGGAAATAAAATGTGCACAGACAAACTGACTAGCAGACAGACCTCAAACTACAGACATACTGACTGACAGACCTTCTATGCAATGTCAAATGTAATGGAGTCGGGTGGTTCACATCTCTATTCACCTACACAACAATATATTAAATATAAAATCAAGTTTTATACACTGTCCGTCAAATATGTTCCGGTACAGTACGTGCCAAATACACACCCAGACTATACTTCACTTCTGTTGACAAGTTGTAATGATAGATTGATGTGTGCCCTTTTATATGTGTGCCTTTATATGTGTGCCTTTATATGATTCATTGTAAACGTATATTTCGTTGTGGTATAGATGTTTATCATATCAATCCTGATAATCTTTAGTCGTTGCATATATTCTTATATAGTTTAATATTAGTATACGTTGGATATAAAACAACATTATAATATTACTGATTATCATATTCACTTTTATCAAGAGGAATGTTAGTATAAGATGGCATTAAATACAAAATGGTTATCGGGGAAACTAAACATATACAAAGAACACTTATATTGCCTTCTTTGTTACTGAATGAACAAGTGCTTAAAGGAAAAGTGAAAGATTAACATATATTTGATATTCAAAAAGTAATATATATCTAACAATGAGTGTGTGTTATGCAGTGTTTGCCTAAGTTTGTCAAAATCAGCATTTTTAAAATCTGCCACCAATTTGTTTTTCTTCCAAATAGTATAGCTGCATTTAACATCGAATCTATTTTTTCTATGGCCGGAATCTGGCAGATGTTCACCTACCTCTAAATTAGTAACTCAGGTTTCATGGGTAGTTATGACAAGGTCGAAAATATTGTTTTTTACGCGTTGCTTCCTTTACACACCGATATAGGAAATTACCCTCTATGTAAGCTATCATTTTCATTGAATTAGCATTATTTCCGGTGACAAGATTCCATTCTATATTAGGGACATTATACTCGCCTATAATAATACATTTATTCGAAAGAGTTATATTTAGCATCTCCTAAAATCGTATATCGTCGCTTTCTTTATAGCTAGGTAGTCTGTAAGCTGCTGTAATATGAATCTTCGTTTTATTGATAGTAATTCGGGCACACACTATTTCTAGATTACTAGGGGGGAAAGTGAGAGAGAGGGAGAGAGAGAGAGTGTGTGTGTGTGAGAGTGAGAAAGGTAGAGTGAAGGAGGGGTTGGGGTTTAAGGGAGAAATAATGAAATTAAAGTACTTGTTTTTGGACCAAGCACTTTAATTAGTAGCTGTCTCCCTTTTCTCCCTCTCCATTTTCTCTACTACAGACAGTAACTATCATATTAACACCTTACGAGCGGCCTAGGCGGTAATTTATATGTACCGCCCAGCGGGGTGTTTTTACCCTAAATAGGGTTGTTTACGTGATCATTTTCATGCCTAAATAAGACCCAGAGCGTAAAACAAGTATCTATCCCTGAAAGGGCATAAACAGAGCTTTCCAATGACACTCCAACCATCCTTGTACGACCACTGGTTTTCTTGCAACGATCGCGCAACACGAGTGCAAAAAACATGTAATTAGGTACTTTCCCTACATAATTCCCTGTGTAGCAAGTGTGAGGGGGGATGGAAGGGTGGTTTTCACTTCAGTTGGCCCACCGCAGTGGAGGGTGCCGGTCATAGCCTTACTACACTCCTCACACCACTCAGCTCTCTCTCTCTGCAACATTACATAAGAACATAAGAACATAAGAACTGAACGTGCTGAAAATGGCACACGACATAAGTTGTGAACCGCCACTTAGTCCAAATTTAATTTCACACGACATAAGTTGCGCGCCGCCAAAGAAGGGTTAATCCTCACACACGTCAAGGCCAAAATCAGTTATTTTTAAAGACATCGTATAATATTCAACATTTTTTAGGGCTTCTGCCCATGGATAAATACAATCTAAATCTTATATTATTAGCGGCTGGACCACAGTATTGAATTATATACGGTAGCCCCGTAATCTCACTATAAAACAGAAGTGCGCAGGAGATGATTGGATCAGAAACTACAAAACAGCAAAGGAATACCGGGACAATAATAATTCAGACACGACAGGACAGGACAGGGATTGGACAGACTAAACTAACAGAGACAGGTAGACAGTAAATCCTCAACCTTTGTGCTACTTGAACACAGTATACACGAATTACTGCGCAACCTGCATAATGTTATTCCTGACAGTTCTAAAGAGAGCCATTAATTCCAGGGTTATATTACAGCGTCAAAAGTGATGTATGGCGCTCATTGTTCAAGACACGTCACAGGATATTGTTGTGTGAGAGTACTGATGGCTTCATGTGTCCTAAGTTTTAGTGTGTGTGGGTATGTGTGTGTGTCAAGATAGTATCAAGTAGAGTTATATGTAAGGTAATGCAATTATTATGGACGATACTAAATATAATATTGTACTGGATACAGAATGTCAGACTGGCTGACATGCAATCCTTCTTACAACTGTTGTATTCGCCTTCCTCCGTGATACAGGCTATCCCTGCTGTTCAAAGTATTACTCATCCCTGCTCCATTTACCATGATAGTATAATGAAAACATGAGTCTGCGGGTGTGGTTTGGAAAATAATATTTGTGTTAGTGCGTTTGTGCTCATTGGTTGTCGATATCCCACACATGCATGTATTACATATCTTGTTTAATTCGGTCGGGCTACGTTAGTTATAATGTATCAGTCATCACGATACCAAGCAAATTACTAACAGTTACCGACACATACGAGAAAGAGTTACAGCCAGCCAATAACTAGTATAATCTACCCGTATATTGCACACACACACACACACACACATATATGTATGTATGTATGTATATGTATGTATATGTATGTATGTATGTATGTATGTATGTATGTATGTATGTATATGTATGTATATGTATGTATATGTATGTATGTATGTATGTATGTATGTATGTATGTATGTATGTATGTATGTATGTATGTATGTATGTATGTATGTATGTATGTATGTATGTATGTATGTATGTATGTATGTATGTATGTATGTATGTATGTATGTATGTATGTATGTATGTATGTATGTATGTATGTATGTATGTATGTATGTATGTATGTATGTATGTATGTATGTATGTATGTATGTATGTATGTATGTATGTATGTATGTATGTATGTATGTATGTATGTATGTATGTATGTATGTATGTATGTATGTATGTATGTATGTATGTATGTATGTATGTATGTATGTATGTATGTATGTATGTATGTATGTATGTATGTATGTATGTATGTATGTATGTATGTATGTATGTATGTATGTATGTATGTATGTATGTATGTATGTATGTATGTATGTATGTATGTATGTATGT